>APFE030611681.1:0-27604 GCA_000404065.3 Pinus taeda | reverse complement strand
AAGGAGGTTTTGTCATTTGTATCATCCAAGAATTGTTCATTTATGTAATGTAAAGGAAGTTGCCCCCTCGAAGAGGCTGAATTCTAAGGCGTTGATCTATCTTTTCTATCTTTTCTTGAATTGGTTTCATAACAAGACGTGTGATGTGCAAGAACATCCCAGACTAAGGATCGACATTCAAAACCAGCTACAACAGCAAGAAACGTGCCATGCGCTGACAAAGTTCCAAATAGAAGCATTCAAGAGGATACGTGGGACTTTGAATAAGGTTCACCAGGCCAGATGACTGATTGGGACCAACGTGCACCAGCGGTTCGATGGGCCTCTAGGGCCATGTACAAGACTCTGAGTGTGGAAATGATCCTAAAGATGATAGGCAGAGTCGAGGCCATAGATTTGGAAGGAAGGAATCCTCACATGAGTGGAATGAGTTGTAAGGACTAGGACAAAGGAATTTTGCCACCTCGTGGGGCCAAACATATGCATATTCAAGAAGCCATTCGGCAAGGGCACTTGAAAATTCATGAACTCAAAGAATATTGAGTACGGTTGAGGAAGAAAAGCATGATCTTGGATCAAGATATCAACAAACTGAAACCAAAATTACACATGCAAGCCGAACCAAGAAACTAAGCCCAACAAAACAAAAGGTAGGCAGCCACACTACCACATTGGAAGGATTTGGGGTTTTGCTACCATGGATATGGCCGCACCTCACTAGACAGAGGGATCGGGGGAGTGCACCATATAAAGAAGAATGTGAAGCACTAACTAAAATCAGGGTAAATATGGGATACCCACGGACTAGGATGGAAGGTGCAGGGAAGCCTCGCGTGGGTGGAGTTACCACCTGACTATCCATAGAAAACAAAATCTCAACGCTCCAAGCAGTTGGAAGAGAGCGCGAGACTATAAACAAGTATGTATGGAAGTAGAGTGATAGAAGGACTATACACAAGGCCAGTCTGTCCCAATGGTTGCGCCCACGCATGGGAGGCCACGCTGTCGCGTAGGTAGACTAGGAAGTGACCATTGGGGTCACTGTTCATGACAAGATATCTCATTTAAGACAACAAGGAGAGGGCGGCAGGCAATTAAGACATGGCGTCAGAACTCAATTTGAAACGATCTACCTTCAATATGACATTAATGAGCCAAAAAAGGGGGGGAATGGTTGAATTTGAATTCTGGTAGGCCTATAAATCCCAAATGGTCCTCCACTGAACAACCCTTGGCATCTTGAGAATTCAGTTATTGAGTATGGACTTTACGGATTTAGAGGCTTTGAAAGCAAGTTCAATGTTTGAAGCATTGCTGAAAGAGACACAGGACCTTCTGAGTAGACCAATGTCGACTGCCAAGGAAGCCACACTGAGCCCTATGTCATCGGTGGGGTATGCGCTGAAAACCCCAAATTGCCCCGAATGCCAAGGACTAAAAAGGACCCACAGGGAGTAGGACCAGTCCGTATGTCTCCGTGCAACCCACGGTTTGGTAAGTTGTCTATGGAGGAGAAGGGAAAAATGGTTAATATTGAGGGAGATGATGAGGAGGAGGATTTCCATGCATTCGTAGAAGAGATTGAACCAGAGGTAGAAATGGAGGAAGAAATCCTGCCAGTTGCATCACAAAAAAGTTGCCCAAGTATGTCCCTCTATGGAAAGGGAGGGTAAAGGTACCTAAAGATTTGGATGCCTTTAAAAGTGCACTCAAAACCCCATTCCTCCCCGAGGGAATTTTTTTTGAAGGTTCAGTTGTGGGTCGTGTACCCATGATGAAGTTTGAAGACTAGGACCTCACGGATAGTGAAAATTTCCCTCATTTGGAAACTAGCAAACTAATGAAACAAAGCAAGGATGGGGCAGTTACAGAGTTGCTACCACAGAGATGCGGGGTGGAGGAGGCCGGGCTACTCCACCTCCTATGGATTCCACACTTTCATGGGGCCCCAATCATGATATTTGTCATCAGGAAACTGCTTTTCCTGGTGCACGATGGGTACTTGTGGTTGGAGGAGCCCATTCCCATCATGGTGGAGCTTATTCATAAGATTTCTCAGCTTCTCTATATGGGAAGGGACCCCACGAAAATAGTTGGCACAAGTGGAGACTTGGCAATTGTTGAGGCCATGAAAAAGAAATATAAGTTAGAGAAAAGGAAGAGGGGTTACGTTATTACTAGTTTTCAAAACAAAGGAGTCTGAGTCGCTACCCAGCTGCTGGCAAGAAAAGTGATGAATGCTAGCTGAGCAATGCAAAAAAGGGGTACAGTTCAACTAGGCGCAGTTCCTCTATGAGGAGTTCTTGACGAACTACAGGGAGGCCCAAGAGCAGGGTAAGACCTTCCACTACACGTGGTTTCTCTTATCCATCCTGTTGGTGGCAAGAGAATTGCCTGAGGATAGTTAGTATCCTCCCCTTGACTAGGACTTGCCAAAGGCAACAAAATATGTGTCACTCTAGGCAACAAGGCACGCCACATGCATCCGCGAGATCAAGATCTTCTAGATACTCATGGAGATGAGCATATGGTTGGGGATCAACAAGTGTTCGTGCATATCCCCCACAGTATACGACAGTATGTGGAGCTTTGCATACTTTAAAGCCAATATTCATAATGTGTATATTAGGGCGTCGAAGGATCTAGAGCAGAAATGGACCGCACTCCCCTTCATTGCAATTGATGACGTTGTTTTTGTGGTGCTCGACTCATGGCCACTGGAATGGCACGCACTAGATCTGGCGGCACGTGATGAGATGGTGATTCAAAAAAGAAGGATGCTGCCAAGCTGCTGGCACAACAGAAGCAAAACGAGAAGCTAGTTGTAGAAGTACGGGCTTCCCGTGAGGCAGCGAAGGCCATCGTAGAAAAGGTAGTAGCAGCACCAGCATCTGAGGCAACCACGATGCAGCAAGAAAGAGGCCCAGACCCAACCACAGGACAAAGGATAGATGACATGGCAGTAGGCGTGGACCCACACACATCATCAACATAGCTAAAGTGGTTGCACAGTACAGAATGAACACGGCCTCGGAAAAATACCAAGGCTTCCAAACTAAATGGGGAACCTATTACACTAACTGAGGGTGACCTATATGACATCGGCGACATAGTTCGTGAGGTCACTAGGGATGCACTCTAGGAAGCAATGATGGAGCAGCAGAATGTGTTGGGGGCGCTCAGGGCGCAACTCCAAAAACTTCAAGTGTAGCCCCCATAGTAAGGAACGGTAGCCGGTTACGGGGCTACGAGTACATCAGCGATAGAGCAATTGTTGCAAGCCAAAATGGCTAATACGTCAGACTGCTGGAAGGAGCACTGACAGTGGAAAACATGGAGGACTGAGCTGCGGTAGGCCGGCTCAATGGATTTTTCCTAAACTTGGGTGCCCTTCCACGAGAGATATTATACCAGTTGTAGGATGGAGCGACGACAGAGCTCCGTGCTAAAGAAGGACACCCAGTACAGATGCTCAATGAACAGTGAATCAACATCAATCAATTGAGCCTCCAATGCGATGAAGCAGTAGCACAGACTCAACAATTGGAGAAAATTGTCGAAGAAGCATGTCACCGCATCCCTAAGCTAGAGATTGCAACAAACTTACCAGTAGGTATGCGGATCCACAAATTAGCCAGTGGATTCCACCAGGCAAAGGAGGAAGCAACAAGGATCCAGTTGGACCTCAACTTCCAGATCGTGGAATTGCGGCTAAAGGCACAACCCTCTACACCCTCGGAAGTTAGAGAGCAACGCCACCACACCATTCAATCGCGGTTGGAAGCAATAGAGAAAGCCATACAGGATTGCACAAGATTGTTAGATCAATCACTCTTCACCCTCACTTCACTGCAGGAAGACCCAACACTACAACGTGGAGACAGAAGTGCGGGAGTTGCAGCAGGCCTATGACAATGTCTGTGAGACCGCACAAACGATCACCCTTACTCAGCAACTGGCCAAGATGAGGGAGGCCCATGCTCTAAAGGAATAGATGGATGCCATGCATCAGAAAGAAATAGTGCTTAAAGCACACATCCAGCCTTGGCTCGAGGAAGCATTCATGGTCATTACCAAGATGAAGGGAAAGTTGGCACAGATGCAGGGCATGTATGCACTCAGGCAAGGAATTTCCCCTGACAATGAAGCATCGGAGATTCATGCACAACTGATATAGTGGACAGTAGAAGAGTGTGTTGCAGACGTAAGCAAAGCACAGAAGTTGTTGGATGGAGTCCGCGTGAACATCACCGCACCAGCCGAGTGACTCGGGATGAGTCACGATGATTGTGTTGGGGGCCTGTTGGACAACGGATACCCCCATAGAAATTTTTTGGGGCTTAAAGCCTACGTTTTGGTCAATGTAATGTAAAGACCCCGCAAAATGCGGGCGTGGAGTGTGAGAGTCTAGGTTTGTCCACCGTAAAATAATGTAATTTAATATAGAATGTGTCAGCCTACCAATGGTCCGCGAACCATGGGATTGTATAAATAGAGCGAGGCTCTAAGTGTAAAGGTAGTCTTAAGTGATATGATGTTCTTTCAAAAGAGGAATTAAGCCCTGAGTCTGTAAATCCGAGTCTTGGGTTGTAGTAGTAGGAAGAGGCTCTGTAGCTGTGTGCGTAGAGGCCTAGTAGAGTCCGTAGTTGTGTGCACAAACCCCTATAGATGAGTGCACAGGGTGGAGTTGGGATTGTATCTGAACAAAGGATTAATAAAAGATAAGTTGATTCTGAAATATTGTGCATCTGCCTATAGATCTGTGTGTTTATGCTTCTGTTGTATTTATGCATATCTTTACAGTTTTATGATTACGCACACTTGTTATGAATGTTGAATGGTTGATAGGAATATTGGGTACATATAATTAAGTCAAGATCTATAATAAGAGTGTAGTAATAATAAAGGATCTAGATAGAACCTCTCCGCGCTCTTTACAGAGCTGCGCAGCAACAGTGGCACAAGGCGCGAAGGTCAGATGACTGCACAGAGGAACGCAAGTGCACATCTTGGGTTCGTGAACTTCCTAAAACCTCATAAAGACATACCTAGGGTGTGGAAACCTAGTTCCAGTACCCTCCCATACTACCTCAAGTGAGACCTCAGTCTACGCACCACGGGCTATTGCCGAAAGGGCTGGTAGTTTCAGGATTTGTTTGGCTAAATCACTTCTAAACCTGGGTCAGACCCCAACAAGCCAACAGTGCTCTACTTTTTCTTTGAGTAGTGAGGTTCACGTGCCTAGTGATTTCTAGTGTTACTTGTTGTTAGTGTCAATATTTGCATCCTGCCATCAGTGATCAAAAATCCTCTTTTCATATCATTTTAAGGGTCCGACTCAGAAATGTTTTATCATTCCACTAGGTCAAGCAAAAAAAATTAGTCACTGATGGTAGTCCTAGTCCAAAAACATCACTCCTCCCTAAATGTGATTACTTGCTGGCATAGTTTCATATCTTGTTGACTATACATCATCCATAAAGTTACTTTTATCATGCCCTTTGTATCAGTCATGAGGTCATTATGTCATCTTGAAATTCAGTCCTTCAAGGTCTCATTAGGTCTTTTAGGGATTTTCAAGGTTTCATTAGGTCATTAAGGTTGCCAAGGTTCCATTCCATTGCATAAGACCAGCAAGTAAAGGGTGATCAAATAACATCCCTTCACCATGTGAAGATGATTTGTAAAGAGAAATGCTTATTGCATTATGTAATTTCATGTCTTTCAAATGTAATAATTTCACCATCCCAAGTTGTTAACTCATTGTTCCAAAGATGCCAAACCATAAAAAGATCAATTTGTCAAAGGAAATATTCAAGTGAAAGGGTAAAGTTTCGAAGGGTTAAGTGCATGCCAAAGGGAGTTGTCTTTTCCCAAGTGTGTCCAAATCATCATTTTCCACAAGCACTAAACCCTAATTTCCTCACCCATTGAGCTAGGGTTAGCTATGGAATCAGAGACATCTGAGTATATGAGGTGTAAGGGAGGTAATTTCAGCAAGTATGAGGCCATTCCAACTCATACACATCATGTCTCCATTATTTTTCAATAAGTCATTCGAAGGGACAAATCATTTGCCACACATTCAGCCAGTTTTTCTTCAAACTATGTTTTAGACCAAACAGGGATGAATTTGGCAAACGTGAGAGATATTTTTGTCCATAATAGGCCAAGGATGAAAAACAACCTTCGATTTTCACACAGGTGTCATGGTTTTAGAGAAATGTCAAAAATACAGTTTCTACAAGAGAGTTGTTGCACTTCTACAATGACTTTGGGAAAATCAATTTTTCTTCTAGCTGGATTGTCCAATTGACTTTCTTGATGAGTCAAATGATAACTAGAGAAAACTATCTTTCCAATGAGCTATCATGATCTCAATTTGGATTTGAGGAAGACCTCCAAAACGTTCCTGCAAGAGAACACTTTATTTTTGCACCCTCATTCTGCACTTTTTGACTAGTCTTGGGAGAATTGACATTTTAGGGGCTATAATTGATCATTTTCAGTGCTTGATAGGTCCATTGTGTAGCCAATAGAGGGACTGTTCCAATGAGCTATCATGGGCTCAATTTGGACACCAGTAAGGTAGTCACAATTAACCTACAACTTGGAAGGTGGATTTAACCAGGACATGGGGTGCTGGGCAAAGTCGTTGCATGTCTGAGTCTGGTGTTGCGTGCCTGTGTAGTGAAGGGTACATTTGCCCGATCGAGCCAGAGAAAATTTCAATGGTTTTGTGTGCTTGTGTGGTGAAGGGCACGCTTGTTGAGGACACTGTGTGTTGGCACTTGTTGTTGCGCATTTGGCTAAAGGAGCTTGGCAAACCCTAGGAGTGCCAGAACACCACTTCCTTCATTTGCTCAAAGATACAAAAGCTTCAACTACCTACATACAACAAGTAAGTGGCTCGGTATCTCTTTTTATTTATCAATTAAACAAATTGGCACCCTAAATTTTGAAACCCTAGCAAAGCTCCCTTGCATTCTTCCAAAATCACCTCTTTGATCAAAGTTACAGTACTTCTTATATTTTTTCACCTTCCTATCATCCTGACTATATTTCACTCCACCTCCTCACTCTTTCACTCATCTTGGCATATATATTAGTTCCTCAAGTTTTCACCTATAAAGCATGGCAAAATATAGTAGTTCAGAAGAATGGGAAAGACAGCCTAGGAGGCCAACCAATAAACGATGGAGAATTATTGGATTTGAACCCACTGATACAACAAAACTTATGGCATCACCACTTGCAGTATTATGTTTCAGGCACATGGGTTGTTTAGAGTTTTGCCAAAGAGTTGAGACAGTGAATTTTCATTAGCAGTTAATCAAGCATTTCATTCTCAATTTGCAAAACAACCAAGTCACTTTAGTTGGGGTCACATTCACTATATCTTCAACCATCATATCATAGGCCACTGGAATTCCAAATGCAAGAGAGAAATGGTTCAAGCAGAAAAATCTGCATCATAGTTTTTATGAGCCATATCTTAAGACAAGGTTAAAAAATGATAAGAAAAGAATTGTCCCTTTCTCTTATATTTTGGACAAGTATGTGCCATTGATGAAGATCATCATGAGGTATTTCACATGTGAGGGTAGGTTTTCCAGACTATACTCATACCATATCAGGCTTCTCATGCACTTTACCAGGGTAAGAATGCTCAATTTTCCATATTACCTTTTCAGGAGTATTGATAAGATGACATACATTACTCAGAAAATGGATCCATATCATCAAATGCATAGTATGTTTCATCATTCTCTTATCAAAACGATAGTCCTCCATCACTTATATCAACTAGGTACTACTTGGGAGGCCTTCATAGCTAATGAAATATTCAATGAACCATCTACTCAACCAGCTCCCCGCATTCCTCCATCATCCTCCACTCATCCTCAATACGTCATTATTCACTAGACACCTCCACACCATCTACATCACCATTTCATGTATCCATTCATTCACCCAATAAAGATGATGACAATGATGAGGGACATGATGAGCATGATGACAATGAGGGACATGATGTACACACTGAGCATGGTCAGAGTAGTATACCACAGAGGAACAGTTTGCAGCCATTTTCTTTCACCTATCAGAGGGGAAAGAGGCAATTGTTTACCCACGGAAAGTGGGAGGGACCTTTCCTTCATCATCAGCATTACATGTTAAAGGAAAGGAGAAAATGGTAGAGGAAGCAGAGGTCAAACAACAGCATGAAGAACATGACATTGAAAAGGAGTTTCTCCTTGTGGACATTAGTGATGAGGAGGGAAACAAATCTTCTCAAGCTACCTTGAGAGCAAAGGATGCCAAAATTAGGGAGCTTGAGGTCAATTTATAAACAGCCCAATATGTTATCTCCTTTTATGAACAAGAGAACAAGAAACTAGAAGTTAAGTAAGAGTTGATGCAAATCAAGTACATCAAGGCAAAGAGGGAAGCTGAGAAAGCCAAATTTTAGCTTGATGAGGTGTATGGAGATTATGGAGAGCTAGATTATGAATAGGGACAAAGTAAAAGGCTAAGAACAAGAGAATTGAAAAAGGCCTTAGAGCTTGAAAGGCAAAAAAAGGCAGAATTTGAGGAGCAACTCATTCTAAATGATAAATTGGTCAAGGACATAGCTGAAAACAAAGAGTCGTGGCTTGAGAAAGTGAAAACACTCCTGGATACCCTCTTGGAAAAAGAAAACAGATATGTTGAGTTACAAAGGAAGATGGCCAAGTATTATGCAAGGAGAAACCAAGTGGCAAGGAGCAAGCTCAAAAGAGCTCATGAGAAAATTGACAAATTGACCGAGCAAGAGGAGAGGAGGAGACTTGACATGCTTGCTGAGGCATCCCTACATGCCTATAATCTTTGATCAATCAAAAAAACACATTTTTGGGCATGATGGACCATTTTTTAGTTTGAAGGAAGCTGTTGTGTTTTTCAGTCCATTTTTTGCACAGTCATGATAGGCAAACACCATGGCACTGCGCTCTTTTTTGGGACATCCAATGAGGAAACGATCAATATTTTTGTATGCATAGTGATGATTACATGCACCTTGTGCATTTGCTAAGGTTTTGGAGTAGAACTGGTTGACCAAAAGGGCCAAAAACCCTCAAAAAATGACCTTTCTATCCTCTTTTTGGCCTGGGTGTTGCGCACTGAGCAGTGTTGTGCGAATTGACTTTTGACAAAGAAACTGAACTCAAAATGAAAAAACTCAAGATGTTCTGGAAAGTAGATAGGAAGATATTTCAAACAAGTTATTGTGGGCCCAATTTGGACATCAGGAAGGCCTCCAAAAATGCATCTAAAGTTGAAGGGTGTGCTTGGCATTGGTGCTACGCACCTAGCACCGGTGTTGCGCGTTTGATAGTTTGTCTATATTTTCATTGTTTTGTCCCAGTTTTCACTTTCACCTTGGAAAATCATGATTTTATCCTTGTAATTGATTAGTTGAATGTAATTATGATGCTTCTAGGGTTTACTAGGGTAGATTAATCAAGTAAAACAAGTTCATGAGGTGTAATGTATCAGTTTGTTTGGGTTAGGGATGAGCCACTTTGACCACCCTATTTTCTTGTTAGTAGTTCATATTTTGTTAAAAAAAGCTCCTCCTCTCATGGATTCGACCCCTTGAGCTTAGGATGAGTTGTTTGGGGTCTATATGATGCTTTTCCTAAGTCATTGTGTGGGTTAGACTTAGTTGGATGCTTAGGCTTTGAGTAGACATCATTTTGTATCAGTTTTCAGTAGGAGATTAATGAAAAGTTGCAACTATTTCTTTGGGATCCATGTGGTATGATGTTCAATTCATTTTTATCTATTGTAATCATATGTTAAAATGTTTTTTGTACTTCATCAATCATTTCATTTCTTTTAAGTGGATGTTTTCGAGTTGATAGGCAAAACCCATCATATTTATGCTCTATTTTGGGAATATATTCACAATCTATGTTTTCTTCAGTTTAGGAAGAATCCATGTTACTTACATGCTCTTTCTAGCTTCTCGCCTATCTTGAATCACCTCACCCATCAAACCCTAGAGTTCTAAGCCTTGTGCCTACCTTGCCCCATTGAACACCCTGCAATTTCGACCTAATTTCCTTGCCCTAACTGTTTGGCTCGTCTTGATCTAGCAAAACCCTTCAAAATCAAATCAAACCTTGTGCTACTATAACTAGCCTAATATCATTTTCTTGATCCAATCATCTTGGCTGAAATCCTTATGGAGAGAGCCCTCTCCTGGCCTAGTAGGGCTAGCTACTTGGCTAAGCGTGGTTTGTGGTTACCTTGGCATTGCCTTCCTTTAGCCTGAGGTTCAATCTAGGTGATAACATAGTGATGGCTCTCCTAGGGAAGAGGTGATAGATCTTCTCCGGGAAAGATCACCAAAGTTCAAATCTGATCGCTGATGGTGAACAGCGGTCAGATGCATGTGAAGGCTGAAATCATTCACCTGGTGACTCCAGTGTCGAAAAATCCCAATGTTCATAATTTTTATGGCAACTCTACTCTTCAAGAACCAGTTCCTGAAGAATTTCTTGGTGAATTCATTGTTATCAAAATGGATTCGTTTGCTTGAAGGTATGCTCCCATGAGCCGAGATCACATTCCAGGTTTCGCAAATAAAATTCCTAAGGTAGATTGGAAAAGGAATTTTCCTATGTTTAAAGATGATGATAGGAATGATGTTGCTTTACATCTGGTTAGATTTCACATGCATACTCACAACTGGAAGGTTGATTTTCCTAAAGATTACTTGATGAAGATATTCATAGCCACTCTGGAAGGTGAAGCCTGATCTTGGTATGAAAGTTTATCACCTGCTTGTATTTAATTTTTAAAGGATTTTCATACCATGTTCTTTGAAAGGTATAAAGAATCTTTTCCATCGTTAATATTAGTTCAGAGCTGCTGTAAACATGTTTATAGTTTTATTGAAAATCTTAACAAAGTTTACGAAGATGATGACTTCATGGACGATGAGATCATGGAAGCCCTATATGAAAATCCGTTTCAGCAACATAAAGAGAGCTCAAAGAATACTTATCAAGATGCTCAAGAAAATTTGCAGCAGGTTCAATATTTTAGTACAATTGAAAATGATGGAAGACAAGGTCTTTTTTCAGATATGCTCATAGCAAAAGACAGTATGCAGGAAAATCAAGTTCCAATTTTAGATTGTGATAAAGTCAAGTTGGCTATTTCAAATTGTGATGATGAAGAGTACCTTGTTTTGAATCCCATGAAGGAGAGCTCTATTGTTGAGATCATCTTGAATGAAGAAAACAAAGTTATAGACCCAAGTGTTCTCATTTCATTAGAACAAAGCCTTCACAAGGAGGTAATCCATTCCCTTTATGAAAAACAAGATGAGATCTTTGCTCAAGTAAGTGAAAAATATTCTTTGGATGATTTAGTGGTAAATGATAGAAGTTTTAGTTTTGAGTGTCAATAACTATCTGAAGTTTTCCCTCATATGACTGATGAGTGCAATAAGAAACATGGCAATCTAGTTGCCATGTCATATGAAGATATTCAAATCCTTTTCAAACTTTACGAGGGAAAGAAGACAATTATTTTTTTAGCAAAAGAAAACAAAAAGTACTATCTCCTCTGTCTGAAGATGAGATAGTTCAACTCCTGAAAGGTTATTTTACAACCCAAGCTAATGCAGGTTTGCAGTGTTCACATAGTCAAGAAGGTGTTAGTGAAGCTTCTTCCACTTTTGAAAATGAGGATAGTCTTGAAATTAGATTTATAGATTAGCAAATAGATATTTTTTTCTTTCATGAAGATGATAGGGTTGTCATGTTTGATAATCTTGAAGAATGTTTTTTATTTAAGAATGACTTAGACTATGAAATTGAGGAGTATGAGCCTGAGAGAGACAGTATGCCAGAAATCGAGTTATAATTTCTCATGCTTGAGGAATTTGCAGCCAACACTCAGATAAAAGAAGCTTATACTTCTCTATTCCTTCCTATCAATCAGCAACCAACTGTTCTTTCAGATCAGAATGAAGGGGGTACTTGTATTTTCGTTGTTGGATCTCAAGACAAGGTAGTGCTTCAGGATTTTCAAGATCCCTTTGGCATTCTTTTGCAAGCAATGGAGAAGATGAATGTTGTCTGGTTTGTTAGCATAATCCTTGGTTTCAGTTGTTATTGTGAGTTGCCTACATGTACATCATTCTGCCTGCTTGGGGAAAGTGACATCAGAATTTCAGTGAGTAGTCATCTGCTGGATTGGTTACATTGGAAGGTTCACTTCACATGATTGTACATATTTCTTCAGTAGGCAAGTGGTTTTCATCTGTATTTCAAGCCCTCAAATCTCGATGGTCTGCTGCCATTAATAAATTTTGTAAGTACTTGTTTTAGCTAAGTAAGTCTTGATTCATTTTTTCAGTCAATTTCAAGTCAGATTCGAGTCAATTTGTGTCATTTGAAGTTGCCAGTGTTTAGTCATGCATTTTAATTTAATTTTTTGACCATATTGGTGCGAATGGTTAGCCACTTGGTCTATAGTGTTCTTGGCACCTCCAAGGAGCTGCCATCCCCAATAAGGTCGATGTTAGTGTTAGTATTTGCATCCTGCCATTAGTGATCAAAAATCCTCTTTTCATATCATTTTAAGGGTCCCACTTAGAAATTTTTTATCATTCCACTAGGTCATGCAAAAAAATTAGTCACTGATGGTTGTCCTAGTCCAAAAACATCACTCTTTCCTAAATGTGATTACTTGCTGGCATAGTGTCATATCTTGTTGATTGTACGTCATCTATAAAGTTATTTTTATCATGCCATTTGTATCAGTCATGAGGTCATTATGTCATCTTGAAATTTAGTCCTTCAAGGTCTCATTAGGTCTTTTAGGGTTTTTCAAGGTCTTATTAGGTCATTAGGTTTGCCAAGGTTCCATTCCATTTCATAAGACCAGCAAGTAAAGGGTGATCAAATAACATCCCTTCACCATGTGAAGATGATTTGTAAAGGGAAATGTTTATTTCATTATGTAATCTTATGTCTTTCAAATGTAATAATTTCACCATCCCAAGCTGTTAACTCAGTGTTCCAAAGATGCCAAACCATAAAAAGGTCAATTTTTCAAAGGAAATAGTCAAGTGAAAAGGTAAAGTCTCAAAGGGTTAAGTGCATGCCAAATGGAGTTGTCTTTTCCCAAGGGTGTCCAAATCATCATTTTCCACAAGCACTAAACCATAATTTCTTCACCATTGAGCTAGGGTTTCTTATGGAATTAGAGACATCAGAGTATATGAGGCATAAGGGAGGTCATTTCAGCAAGTATGAGTCCATTCCAACTCATATGCATCATGTCTCCATCATTTTTCAATATGTCATTCCAAGGGACAAATCATTTTCCACACATAGGGTCGGTTTTTCTTCAAACTATGTTTTAAGCAAAACAAGGATGAATTTGGAAAAAGTGAGAGAGGTTTTAGGCCAACAATGAAAAACCTCCTTCACTTTTTACACAAGTGTCATGGTTTTAGAGAAATGTCAAAAATACAGAGAGTTGTTGCACTTCTATAGTGACTTTGGGAAAATCATTTTTTATTCTAGCTGGATTGTCCAAATGACTTGCTTGATGAGTCAACTAATAACTAGAGAAAAATATCTTTCCAATTAGCTATCATGATCTCATTTTGGAGTTTAGGAAGACCTCCAAAATTTTCCTGCAAGAGAACACCTCATTTTTTCACCCTCATTCTGCACTTTTTGACTAGTCTTGGGAGAATTGACTTTTCAGGGGCTATAATTGATCATTTTTAATTATTGATAAATCCATTGTGTAGAAAATAGAGATACCTTTCCAATGATCTATCATGGGCTCAATTGGGACACCGGGATGGCAGTCAAAATCAACCTACTAGTTGGAAGGCGCGTTTAACCAGGACGTTGCGCACTGGGTAGAGTCGTTGCGCGCATGTGCAGTGAAGGGCGTGTTTGCCAAACCGAGCCATAGAAAATTTCGACAGCACTGTACGCCTGTGTGGTGAAGGACACACTTGATGAGGATGTTGCGCGCTAGCACTTAATGATACGTGTTTGACCAGAGGATCCTGGAAAACCCTAGGAGCACAAAAACACCACTTCCTTCATTTGCTCAAAGACACAAAAGATCCAACTACATGCATACAACAAGTAAGTGGCCCAATATCTCTATTTCTCTATCAATTAAGCAAATTGGCACCCTAAATTTTGAAACCCTAGCAAATCTCCCTTGCATGCTTCCAAAATCACCTATTTGATCAGAGTTACAGTACTTCTTATATATTGTCACCTTCCTATCATCCTGACTGTATTTCACTCCACCTCCTCACTCTTTCACTCATCTTGGAATATATATTAGTTCCTCAAGTTTTCACCTATAAAGCATGGTAGAATACAATAGTTCAGAAGAAGGGGAAAGACAGCCCAGGAGACCAACCAAGAAAGGATGGAGAATTATTAGATTTGAACCCACTGATACAATAGAACTTATGGCATCAACACTTGCAGTATCATGTTTCAAGCACATGGGTTGTTTAGATTTTTGCCAAAGGGTTGAGACAATGAATTTTCTTCAGTAGTTAATCAAGCAGTTCATCCTCAATTTTCAAAAAAACCAGGTCACTTTATCCAGGGTCACATTCGCTATATCTTCAACCATCATATCACAGGCCACTGGAATTTCAAATGCAGGAGAGAAATGGTTCAAGTAGAAAAATCTGCATCACAGTTTTTATGAGCTATATTTTAAGACAAGGTTCAAAAATGATAAGAAAAGAATTTTCCCTTTCTCTTATCTTTGGGAGAAGTATGTGCCATTGATGAAGATCATCATGAGGTATTTGACATGTGAGGGCAGGTTTTCTAGACTATACTCATACCATATCAAGCTTTTCATGCACTTTACTAGGGTAAGAATGCTCAATTTTCCATATTACCTTTTTAGGAGTATTGACAAGATGACATACATTGCTCAGAAAAGGGATCTAGCTCATCAAATGCATAGTATTTTTCATCATTCTCTTATAAAAATGATAGCCCTCCATCACTTAGATCAACTAGGAATTACTTGTGAGGCCTTCATATCTAATGAAATATTAAATGAACCATCTACTCAACCAGCTCCCCGCATTCATCCATCATCCTCCACTCATCCATCTACTTCTTCTCATCCACCACAACCTACTTATCACTCATCCTCAACAAGTCATTCCTCACTAGATTCCTCCACAACATCTACATCACCATTTCATGTAGTCATTCATTCACCCAATAGAGATGTTGATAGTGATGATGGACATGATGAGCATGATGATAGTGAGGGACATGATGTACACACTGAGTATGGTCAGAGTAGTATACCATAGAGGAACAGTTTGAAACCATTTTCTTTCACCTACCAGAGGGGAAAGAGGTAGGTTTTTACCCCACAGAAAGTGGGAGGGTCCTTGCCTTCATCATCAACATTACAGGTTAAAGGAAAGGAGAAGATGGTAGAGGAAGCAGAGGTCAAACAACAACATGAAGAACATGACATTGAAAAGGAGTTTCTCCTTGTGGACACTAGTGATGAGGAGGGAAACAAATCTTCTCAAGCCGCCTTGAGAGCAAAGGATGCCAAAATCATGGAGCTTGAGGTCAATTTAAAAAGAGCCCAATATGTTATCTCCTTTTATGAACAAGAGAACAAGTAGCTAGAAGTTAAGTAAGAGTTGATGCAAATCAAGTACATCAAGGCAAAGAGGGAAGCTAAGAAAGCCAAATTTTAGCTTGATGAGGCTTATGGAGATTATGGAGAGCTAGATGATGAATAGGGACAATGTAAAAGGCCAAGAACAAGAGCATTGAATAATTCCTTAGAGCTTGAAAGACAAAAAGAGGCAAAATTGGAGGAGCATCTCACTCTAAATGAGCAATTGGTCAAGGACATAGCTGAAAAGAGAGACTTGGCTTGAGAAAGTAAACACACAGTCGGAGACCCTCTTGGAAAAAGCAAATAGAAATGTTTAGTTACGAAGGAAGATGGCCAAGTATTATGCAAGGAGAAACCAAGTGGCAAGGAGCAAGCTCAAAAGAGCTCACGAGAAAATTGACAAATTGACCAAGCAAGAGGAGAGGAGGAGACTTGACATGCTTTCTGAGGCATCCATACATGCCTCTAATCTTTGATCAGTCACAAGAACACATTTTTGGGCATGATGGACCATTTTTGAGTTTGAAGGAAGCTATTGTGTTTTTCAATCCATTTTTTGCACAGTCATGATAGGAAAACGCGAAGCGCCATAGGCACTGCACTCTTTTTTGGGACATCCAATGAGGAAACGGTCAGTATTTTTAGATTCAAAATGATGATTACATGCACCCTGTGCATTGGCTAAGGTTTTGGAGTAGAACTGGTTGACCAAAAGGGCCAAAAACCCTCAAAAAATGACCTTTCTGCCCTCTTTTGGCCTAGGCACTGCACGCTGAGCAGTGTTGGGAGAATTGACTTTTGACAAGGAAATTGAACTCCAAATGCAAGACTTCAATCTGTTCTAGAAAGTAGATAGGAAGATCTTTCGAACAAGCTATTTTGGGCCTAATTCGGACATCAAGAAGGCCTCCAAAATTGAAATTGAAGTTGAAGTGTGCGCCTAGCATTGGTGTTGCGCATTTGACAGTTTGTCCATATTTTCACTATTTTGTCCCAGCTTTCACTTTCACCTTGGAAAATCATGATTTGATCCTTGTAATTGATCAGCTGAATGTAATTATGATTCTTCTAGAGCTTACTAGGATAGATTCATCAGTTAAAACAAGTTCATGAGGTTTAATGTATCAGTTTGTTTGGGTTAGGGATGAGTCACTTTGACCACCCTATTTTCTTGTTAGTAGTTCAGATTTTGTTAAAAACAAATCCTCCTCTCATGGATTCGACCCCCTGAGCTTAGGATGAGTTTTTTGGGGTCTATATGATGCTTTTCCTCAGTCATTGTGTGTCTTGGACTCAATTGGATGCTTAGGCTTTGTGTAGACATCATTTTGTATGAGTTTTCAGCGGGAGATTAATGAAAAGTTACAGCTATTTCTTTGGGATCCATGTGGTATGATGTTCATTTTAGTTTTATCTATTGTAATCATATGTTAAAATGTTTTTTGTACTTCATCAATCATTTCATTGCTTTTAAGTGGTTGTTTTCAAGTTGATAGGAAGAACCCATCATATTTATGCTCTATTTTGGGAAAATATTCACAGTTTATGTTTTCTTCAGTTTAGGAAGAATCCATCTTTCTTACATTCTCTTTCTAGCTTCTCACCTGTCTTGAATCACCTCACCCATCAAACCCTAGAGTGCTGAGCCTTGTGCCTACCTTGCCCCATTGAACACCCTGCAATTTCGACCTAATTTCCTTACCCTAACTATTTGGCTCCTCTTGATCCAGCAAAACCCTTCAAAATAAAATCAAACCTTGTGCTACTATACCTAGCCTAATATAATTTTCTTGATCCAATCATCTTGGTTGAGATCCTTATGGAGAGAGCCCTCTCCTAGCCTAGTAGGGTTAGCTACTTTGCTAATCATATTTTGTGGTTACCCTGGCATTACCTTCCTTCAACCTAAGCCTCAATCCAAGTGATAACACTTGTGTTGATGGTTCTTTCACTGTAGAGGGAGAGGGTGGGAGTGAGTCCCAAGTGAATGAGAGGAAGCCCCAACTCTGTTAGGAACACACAACACAACAGGATGTGCATAGCTTTCGGAAGAGCAATCCACATAGATGCGGCAGTCACAAGAAATAAGGAAAGATAACACATACAAAACATAGCAGAGGAGTCTGGGCGATTGCACGGTTGTTATATCAAGTTTATGTGAAAGGTCTATCTGATGTTTGGGGAGGTAAGCAACACAAGTAGGACAGTGTTAGGAGCTCATACAACACATTTTCATTGATATATATGTATACAACAATTGAATGAGTTCAAGTGTAAAACACAGGTTAAAGCAACATGCATCACAAGAGTACAAGATCAGTCTTACAATAGTTACAATGCATGTGTGGAAATGTGTTGGCCTATTAGCAGGCTTCTGAATTAAGTGAAAGTTCCAAGACACATCGTTACACCATACATCACTAACCCCGTGGGCAGGGCATTGGAGCCACTACTTACTCCTCAAAGAAAATATTACAGACTGTCAAGGCTATGTGGGAGGAGCCAAGTGAAAAGCCTATTGCATGTACAAATGAGGGGGTATTTATAGCCAAGGGTGAAACTGACCCTTGTGGTTGTTCGACTACCCTCAATACTGTTTGACTTCCATGACCTTTCAACTTTACATGACTCTTCATATGAAAAGTGGGTCTCTTGGACTTCCATGTTACATTGTATTGATTAACAGTATGGCCCACAGTAGAGATGTGGATGACATGACTCATGAGAAGACTCAACATGACAGTGTTGGTACATTTGTGTTGTTGTTGGTGTGCATGTCGAGCTACTGTGTTGTTGGGTGATGGATGTCCTCATGGTGTGTCACAGCTTCACCTGCCCCTGGCAAGGTGCGCGGACTTCGATGGTCTTTGGGTTCGCTTGATGTTGCATTCGCATGTTTCTCCTTCCTTGTATGTTGGCATGTTTGACAAGTTCGCCCGTTTGCGAAAAGTGCATGTTAATCCGTTCATCCTTCCATGAACACATCTTGCATGTTCTCTTGTCCATCCATCCATGTGCAAACACATGCTTGCATGTTCGTCCGTTCATGAGCACATCTCTTTGCATGCATCACTTATTTGTCTATCTGTGAACATGTCCTTCTGCATGTACTCCCTTTGTTCATCCGATCTGTTATCATGTCGTGTTTGTTTTTGTACCTGTATCTGAAGTCACTCATGATGAGATGACATCAAATCCATAAACCTCCTAGTCTACCACTATGCATGATCATTTTGGATGCAGGTGACCAGGAGAGGAAACAAGGTTATGAGTTTCGAGCTGGGATGGAGGCTCCAGGCACTACTGATGAAAATTGTGCAAAAGTCACTGGGTGATGGATACGAGCAATCCATATCAACAGTGATTTCCCATTGGGCTTAGCTCAGCTAGAGGACAAAACTACACAATTTTTGGGAGGAGAAGTCTGGGTTGCGGGAAGACTGGGCAGACAAAATCTGCACAATTTTTGGAAGGAGCGGGAAGCGGGAGCCTGGCAGCCAAAACTGCGCAATTCTTGGAGGGAACTGACAGTTAGCTACTAGGACCTTGGCAACAAAAACTGCGCAATTACTGGAGGGAACTGGAAGTTAGTTGTTGGGAGCTTGACATAAAAAACTCCGCAATTCCTGAAGGGAACTAGCACTCAACCACTGGAGCTTGGTAGAAAAAACTATGCAATTCCTAGGGGGAACTGGCTATCAATTGCTAGCAGGAAAACCTATGATGATGCTAGGAGGCTGGCATGCTAAATACCTCTACCTAGTTTCTGAGCTGAGCAGACTACTAGGAAATAGAGGGCTTTCTCATGAAATCTACATATTTTTCTAGGTGAGCAGCCAATCAACTGACTAGAGGTTTGGCTGGAAAAAATGCACAATTTTTTGAGGGAGATAGGGATGAGAACTAGGTATCTTTTTGGCCTGTCTATGCAATTTTCTCAATTAGTGGAGCAGGCAAGGTTTGCAGCCTCTGCGCAATTTTTGAGGGGAATCATTCCTGGGGTGACTGACGAGTCAAATTCTCTGGTTGACCAACAGGAAGGTTGATTGATCTGCTTACGGGCAACGCATATTGAAATGGCTTGCTTGGTGCTTCTGCACTATTCTAGGTTACATGTGATCGAGTTGATGGTGGGGCGAAGGTTCAGTTGTCAAAGGGGAATTCGAGCATCAAAAATTTAGCAAAATGACTAAGTGTGTGATCAAGTGAAAAGATACATATGTGATTTTGCAAACACACACTTACATGACTTAATGATGAGACAAATCAAACCATCCAAACATATATGTTCAACATGACTGACTGACAGTGTGAAAAACAAGCGCAGCACTTGTGATTAATCGTTGGACAACTGTGATGACACTTGCGCGACAGTGTATATGACTCCATGTGTGAGTGCCATAGACGTTTACATAGTGAACACAACATGTACACATGAAGCAAAGACCTTGTGTATGACTAGAACATGGTTGCAAGCATGACATTGACATCAACATGCAAAAGTTATCAGTGGAATGAATAAGCAAGGTGGGTGCGAATACTCACACGAGCTCATGGAGTTAACCCGCGTGCGTGCATTCATCAAGTAAAACTCTCAAAGGAGGCTCTGAAATTAGATGTAGGCCAAAATTTCATATGGCTTTGCAGCCGCTACAATAATTATCTTCCAACAATATACCCTTTGGTGGAGATCATGGTACTATCAACTACTTGTAGGGCTTCTCTTTCTGTATCATGTCATGACCTTAATCTTCTTCATTATGGATCCTTCTTCATCATAACTTCTTTGCATGGCTTCAACCATCTTTCTCCATCACTTCCTTTCAATGAACCATATGTTTGAACCAATAATCATGTCATCTTTCTCTTCATCAGAAAGTGATCTTCTATTCCACATCTACCTTTCCTTTATCCAACTACCTCTTCCAAGTCATGTTTCTTGTAGGATCTTCCATCCAATCTCATAAGTACAAGTCATAGGTGACTTTCTCCAACCATCTTTCGGTATCCCTGTAACAACCCAACCAGATGCTTTCAAAAATTAAAATGAACAATAAATCAAAGCTACATATTTATGACGCCCTTTCATCATGACATCGGCCTCTTGCAGCATCAACATCCTGCGTATGTATGAATCCATCTCCAAGACACATATTACCAAGTTTTTCCTTTTGCGGTATACATATCAGGGTCTTCATACCATCTTCTTTCATGGAGATGTCATAGCTAATTCTTCTAGTTATCAGATGTTGATCACTTATCTTATCGTATAGATGCATCTTCCCACGAACTCTTCTTTCATCGTTTTCACATATTGTTTTCCTTAGGATCTTCTTTACATAGTTATTTCAACATATGAACCATGATTGTCAACTACCTCATATTCTATATGAGGTCATATTGTGTTGATTTCATCTTATCAATATGTAGAAGAGTTCATGGCACATTGTCTATATGCATTCGTGCATCATCCTAATGGAAAAGATCCTTCTTCTTTGATCATGCTCATGAGATAGAGCATTTGACCATGTTATCTACCACTACATGGCAACATGGATTTATTTATCTATCAAATATATACATTTCTTTTCCATCTTTTGGTCATTTGAACTTCCTTATAGTAGCTTCCTTTTCTTGCTTGAAGATGAAAGTACTTAAACCAACTCAACATGTTGCACATCTTCGTCATTATACCTTACTAATGGATCCCACACAAGGTGGAATGTGGACTATCTGTGAGGCACTTTCATCTTCTAAGTAAAGGTGAACCTTCTAATGAAGATTCCAATGGAGGATCTTGATGATCCTTATTCTACAAATTATCCTTCCTAATGATGATGATGTATTATGATTCCTTTATCTTTTATCTTGCTATATGACTTACCTCAAGCCATATATGCTACTACTACGGTTTCCCTTATATGTTTCTAATGGATATGTCATTTCTATCATGATGATTTCTATAAGCATGTAGACTTTCTACTTTAGTTATCCTTCCATGCTTCTAGGACAGTGTCATCTCTATCTTTTTATAATGCATCCTATCATACTTGTGATTATTTCTATTATCTTTTATAATTGAAAATAACTAAGTGAAGGAGGTTATCTCATTCATAGTAGAGATCTTTCACTTCCTCCTTTGATTTCTTCTTTTCTGATTCTTCCACTTCTTTGGTAACACGGGCTTCATTTCTTTCCTTTGTTTTCTTCTTCTCCTTCTTTAGTTTGGGACAAATCCTTTTAAAGTTCCCATATTCATTTCAATCACAGAATTGTATCTTTGACATATAGATCTTCTTCTTTTCCCGAGGATCAAACTTTCAAAACTTTCCGTTTCTTCTAGCCATGGCAACATATGCTTGAACTTATTCATTTGATCCAACATCACTCTTTGCTTTCAACCTAATTTCTTCAATATTACATAATAACCAAAGTTCATTGAATGGGGTGGCTTCCTTATTTCCATAGAAACTTGATATAAAACTGCCTCATTCATCAGGTAGTGCATTGA
Source organism: Pinus taeda (assembly GCA_000404065.3). NCBI lineage: Eukaryota > Viridiplantae > Streptophyta > Pinopsida > Pinales > Pinaceae > Pinus > Pinus taeda. Next base: position 5,379 of record APFE030611681.1, on the reverse strand, counting down.
GCACAATGGTGTTCATTTCTTTATCAAACATTATTTCTCATAATTCTTGTAGTTTATCTCTTATTTGAGATATGCTCATAAGGTATGAGGATACCCTTTCATCCTTATATACCTTCATTTTGTATAATTCGGTTCTCAATGATATAATTTCTCCTACAGTGCTTACGGAAAACAATTCTGCCAACTTTTTATAGATATGTTTTTATTTCTTCAACTTTTCTACATAAGGGATGAGGGAATTGTTTATTGATTCTATAAGGATTATTTGAGCCCTTATTTCCCGTTTCATATACTTCAGTAGTTCTTTAACTTACTATTTATATGGTCTAGAGATTTAACCCTTAACTTATTTAATAATTCCATTCTCTATAAGGATCAAATCTATCCTCTTTTTCCATGCAAGGAAATTTGATGACCCAACCTATTTTTTGCTCTCCTTGAAGAATTAATTCATGTTTATAATAGATTCAAACATAAATATAAAGATACTTACTTTTTAGTTGAAGATCCTCCTATATTATTATATCTTCAACTTGATGCTTTCTTGATGATGTTGCTTCCTTGATGATCTTCTTCAAGGATGTTCGAGATGTGATCTTTACTTCAATGTGAGGGAGGTAACCTTGATTTCTTTGATGATGATGGAAATGAGTATTCTTCCTTCCTTGGATGATAATGTGGAAAGGAGAGGCTTACTAAGGTGCTTAATATGTAGATTCCTTCTTTCAATGAAGGTAGTGTTTTTGAGGTCTTCTTCTTCCACAAAGTGTTGATCTTTCTAGATGACATGATCCTTGAGATGAGATGGGTAGTCCTCTTTAATGCTCCTTAATTCCTTCCTTCAAGATGTTGTTTGGATTATTCCTTCTTGATTTTCTTCTTGTACGTGTCCCTTAGGTGTGCTTCTTCAATTGATGATCTTCAAGTTGCCTCTTCTTGTCTTGTCACCTTAGCTTTAATACCATGATGAGAAATTTAGGGGCAACTAGATTAGGTGATTATCTTAATTTGATAATTGCTTGTGATGTATTTTACTTAACTTTATTAGCTTATTCTTAAATTTGAGTATTATTGTGTTTTCTATCATCAAACATCTACCAAACAATGAAAATCAATGAGATAAGAGGGAACAAAATATAGGTTGTAAGACAGGGCCAAATCCTCTCATCTTGAGAGGAAAACCCACAATATTTATTCTCTTCTTAGATGACTTCAAATTATGAATTCCAAAACATAAGACCCTTGTCAAATACACCTCCAAGACCAATTCAAATTTCACAGCTTCTAGCAACGTTTCTAACAACTTCTTGACTACAATTTTCAGCTACTATAAAAACCCTAGCTCTTGCACATGTGGAAAAGATGGTGATTTCTTCCTTCCTTCTCCTTTGCTTCACTTGGTTCTTCATTCTTTGGAACTTGGCTTGAAAAGTAGAATTTTTGGTGCCTAAATCAGCTCCTTTCTGTAGTTTGGTCTTATTATAGTGATGTAGACCTAATTTTCACATGTGTGAGGAGATAATAGCCCAAAAACAACTTTCAAAGACTTCATTACTTTCCTTCTTCTAGTCCTCATCTTCTGCACTCTTTTAGGTCTCTTTTTCTTCCTTTATAGAACTTCTTGTGAGTTTCTTGGATGCACTTCAAGTGAGGTTGATGTCTCTTATATATATGCTTCTTAGGAGGTCAAATTGTTGTCCATGAGGACGACTTGATCCTTTTTGTAGACTGATTTGTTTGACAAGGTCTTGGAGGTTCGCTATGACACTTTTGACTTTAAAAACAATATTTACAAGATACAACATGCCCAAAGGTGTCTTACATGTATGACAATGACTCTTTTCACTTCATAATTCTATGACAAACCTATATGCACTCAATGGGTGCTTGACCTACAAATAAATTCATCTTGGGCATGAAACCCATGCATCAAGAATGACAATAATTAATTTATTTTCTCTTTAATATTGAATGTATAAAATCATGATTAGAATAGAAATTGGGAATACCAAACCTAGTTCCACATTTCAACAATTAGATCATTAGACAACTTAAATGAAAAACAATTAAAAAGGAATACATCCTAACAAATAATGACTTATGGAGTGATAACATAGATATTTGAAGAATCAAAGTTGTATGTGAATAAGAATGTAACATAAGTTAATATTTTTGACAAACTTGCCAAATTTATTGGTTTGAAATTATTGTAAATATGAGCTTAGTAAATTTGTAGAAAAAGAGAAAGATATAACGAATATAATCAATGTAGAATGAAGAAAATATTATTTTTGAGATTATCATTGTATTTTAGGTCATTAATGCATGAATTATATCTCATTAGCACTAGTTAGAATGACCAATTTCTCATGATCTTTAATAGTCCACTTAGCACTTGTTCCATTGGGTAATGCTCATAGGGGTGAAGAAGTGGGGTTAGAACTAAAAAAATGAACTATATAGCTTCAATCATCAATTCTAGGGCTTGTACCCAATAACTGAGATTTCTAGGGAAGGCAACCCATATTAAATTTCCTCCTACTTAAGTGCACTTAACCATGAAGATTTTCTCCATAGCTAATCCTACTTAGCTACTACTTTATTTGCAAAGCCTTAATAGCTATGGTTCCTCATGGACTTATTCATTTTGAGCTCCCTTCACTCTTTTTAAGTATTTGGGGCTTTCAAACTCTAATATATGAAATATCATTTTCAATATTCTCTACATAAAGTAAACTTTTGAGCTTCCACAGATTTCTCCACCACTATTTTTCCTTGGCTTCTTCATCCTCCATTGTGGCTACATAGCCAAGTTTTGAAGCGTAAATGCTTGACCATTTTAATTCATCATTTACATCAATCATCTTTATAAAATTGTGCTTTTCTTGGAGCATATAATTATGTCATTCTTTTGCTATTTTTTCCTACAAATTTAGGGCACTTGCTTCCTTCAAGTCCTATCTCCAATGGTTGATTACACTTTGGGGGTTTGCATCCAATAAATTGAAAATACCTTAATTTTGGATTACATAAATCATAGGGATTAAGGGTCCAAATGTTGTAGAGTAACCAATCCAATGAAATTCCATAAGCTTAGCCCTATTTCCTATCCCTACTTTCTAAGCTAACCACCTTGCACCTAGGTAAAAAGGCCTTTGCCAATGTTTTCAAAATTATGTGGGCTCCTTTAAAAGACTTCATTTCCCTTCCTAAACATTTTTCCATTGATTCTACTACTAAATAGTTTTTTTTGCATATCTCTCCCTCACAAACCTCATTATTGATCATCATCTATAAAGTCTTTGCTATCAAATCTAATAAAAATGAACATGCTCTTAAATCCTGAACCACTTGCATCCTATTTTACATTTTTTCTCCATTTCCCCAATGATATCCCTTCCTTTTCATATCTTCCATTCCATTAAAATTAATGCATATTCTTCTATTCTTGTCTATCATCATTTTAGGGACACAAACAAAGGACAACCAATAAATGAGGATACTTTCTAGATCTAATTTATCTAGAATTATCCTACCTCCATGAGACAACCATCTAAAACACTAATTCAACACTCTATACTCAAGTTACTTATATAAAAAAAATGTCATTTTAAAGATTTATAATTATTTGGCATTAAATGAATCCTAAATACTTTATACCTTTCTCAAATAGATTGGATTATAGGGAAAAAAAATGAAAATTTTAAATTTTTAGATCTCCTTCTAGCCCATTGAAGAGGAGACATTTTTTTTTTTCCATACTTGTTGCCTTCTAATAAACGTTCAATATTTCTTTAAATTTTTTCAACTCTTGAATTATGCCTACACTAAACAACATTACATCTTTTGTGAAGATAAGATAAGTGGTGAGCCTTGCGTGCCTGTAATGTTACAGGAGAGCATCCGAGTAGTTTTTGAAGGTGAAAACGTTGGCTTGAGGGTATGGAGAGGTGAATAGTAGTTGAATAAAATGAAAGGAGGTTTTTTTAAGCCCCTAGCCAAGTTCAGGACTTCTCAGAGGCATGTCTTACACTAGGATGAATGCTCTTGGTGGCCTGGACATAATAGCTTATAAAAAAGGGTTTTGGGGACATAGTTTGGAGGTGGAAGGAGAAGGTGAAAGAACTCAATATGGAAGTGATGAAGGTTCCCTTCCCTGCAGATCAATCAGCCCTGCAATCAATCACATGCATGCATCCATTTATCATTTACAAAATGAAATAACCTATGATGGAAAAGATTAATTGAATTTAAATGAAATCTAGCTCATGCAAACCATTGATATAATCACTGAACTAACTTCTAAAATACAGAAAGAAAATGTAAAACAAGATAACCAACACTAATATATTTCCAATAAATCATAAACACAATATTGTTGGGTTGTGGCTGTGAGACCGTCCACTCATTCTCCCACAAGAGAGGTGATGTAGAGGCTGCAACCACAAGATTTTAAAGGTTAACTTCTACTAAAATGCAAGAAACTATGAACTTCTTGGAATCAAGAAGAAACATAAGTACAAGAAGAGGGACCAAAGCCTTGGGTTTGGGCCCAACCCAAGGGTATCAGCCCTCTGAAAATAACTCAGATGCAACTTAAAATCCAACTTCCCATTATCAAAAAGTGTGGGTCTAATACATCACATAAAAGTTGAAAATAACAATGTCAATGCTTGGAGCTCAATAGCTACACCTAGCTGAACAAAAAATTGAATCTTAATTAGCTCTTCCTCTAGTTTATTTATACAAAAGGGCAGCTGAAGAAACTCCCTTGAAAATAGGAATGGTTCCCTCCTTAACCTCTAAAATGGTGGATCTTGTCCTCCTTGGTCTTCACTTGGACTAGGAGTCACTCAGTTGCCAATGAACTCGAACTAGTGAGAGAGGATATCGTGATGCCAAGCCAAGTTTAGGGAGTTAAGGAGGTGTACAAACCCCCTAGATTCTCTCCTAGTTGTCTCCATTAATCTCCTGCATAGTAATAGCCTAAAAAATACTTCATTTTCTTGTAATTAAACCACATTATGCCACATACTATGACAAACACCTTTTACTCCTCTACTAAGCATAATATAACATAAAATGTGAATTAGTGCAATAGAAGGATAGTTTTAAGGTTGGAGGATGGGATATTAATCTTCAAAATGTACCTAATGATGGGACTCATTAATAATTAAGGATGATCGAGTATGGTTTCTTAATTAATTTTATGGTCTTTGTTGGTGTCCAAGTGTGAATGTTGTGATTCAACCATTTACCACATTAATCTGTCAATCTGGGTGTGTACACTTTTCAAGGTAACACGCAAGGTGTATGCAGGAGTAAGGTTACAATCTTACATTGACCAAGGGTTCGTGACTAAGAAATTAAAGCATCGTC
>APFE030611680.1:0-64163 GCA_000404065.3 Pinus taeda | reverse complement strand
TCCTTCTGGATCCGTCCCGCCTCAAGCCACTAGTAGGTCACCCTCCATTACTCTCTCCAAGATGTGATGGGAAAAATGACATCCAAACACAAAGGAAACAAAGGTTTCCTCTACAAGATGGGGGAAGTGCAGGAGGCACAAAGGGTCTTCAGACCTGATCAGGGGGATAGAAAATCAGTATAATCACTTTGCTCCAAAATTTCTCCTCCTTAGGCCTCCCTCATGATGTCTTTTTATACCAACTCCAAGGTAGTTTTTTAGTTAGGAATTGGTTGAGGACAGTTGAGGCCACGGGCACTAACAGGTGATCAGCAGGTGAAACCCGCGATCTCCGCCCGAAAATACGGAATTTTTATATTTTTTAAGTGTTTTAATACATATATGCGGGTTAGCTATGTAGAACCCATGTATACACGCGTTTAACTCAGGGCAATGTCACGTACAGGGAATAAAACACTGTTTTTTAGATATGTGACCAGGTCTGGAAGGAGGGGTTGCCCTAGGCCATGGCTGAAGCATCACAAACCATACTGGTGAGATTTGGAGCTATAACAGTGCCACTGCGATATCATAGGAATATTATAAGGATGTCCACCAAAATGCATCGATTGCTGAACCGAATCATCAAATTTGTTTCGTGCTACCATGAGCACCATGTTGGTGGATAACCATCTCTAGTTTTCATTCTCTGCACTTGTGTAGGATTGAGAAGCCATATGTCTTAGAACACAAATTTTGATATTTTGATGTAACAAAATTTTTACAAACTTAATATTTATATTATATATATATATATATATATATATATATATATATAAATATATATATATGGTTATCTAATGTTTCTAGTATATGTTTTTGTATTTACCTATGATGAAAATGTCTATCTAGAATGTAATAGGCAATGTATATGTTAATGTTTTCAAACATATCGAGATATTTGTTAAGTGATATAATCAAAGTCTCATTCCAAGGGATGAAATCGCAAATACATTCTCAAAATTTGAGGGTTTATGACAGAATATTGTCTGCTAAGTTGTAGTATAATGAGTTGTGAATTAAGATTAATGACTAATTCTCTAATGCCAAGAGCAATGGCTTTTGACAAAAGTTCGATAACCATACTATATTTCACAATTTATTAGTGATATGACCTAAGCATATGCCTTTTAAATTCACTAACTCGCCATTAGGGTCTTAGATTTCCCATGTGGCAGAAGATAGATTCTGTCTACTACAATAAGCACCATCAATGAAACCAACATAAAAGTTCAATGACATCTTCAAACCAAGTAGAACACACGGTAAGTAGAGGAAAACATGTTTGCAAAAAAAAACACACACATCAAAACCAAATGCACACTAAAGAAATCACACTAATGTACAAAGTATTTACACGAAATCACGTATAATACTTTTTGAGGTAAATCCCATTTCGGGGCTCAGCCAACTGATTTCCTTCATAGTGAACCAACTGATACGCACCTTTCTATAATAATGATTTAACAATGTAAGGCACATGCCACCTTGCTTCGAATTTCCCAGTTCCTAATTTATCATTAGCTTAATCATATAACAAGACCAAGTCACCTTCGACAAAAACACGGGGATTAACAATTTTATCGTATTGTACTTTAACTCATTTATTTTGAGCTTCAATAGCTAATGCAACAATACAATGAGCTTCATCAATTCTTTCGAGGTAAATTAATCGTTCCTCCTCCAATGAAGTGATAGGGAGTAATTCTACAACTAGTTTTAATGAATGAATCTTGCATTCAATCGAAAGGGTTGCCTCTAGACCATACACCAAATGAAAGGGTGTGAATCTAGTTGTTGTCTTAGCTACGGTTCGGTATGTCCACAGAGCTGAAAATAGAATAAGTATCCAATTTCGTTTATGCATCCCAACAATACATTGAAGGATTGTAACCAAGACTTTGTTGATTGCCTAAGCTTGGCCATTGGCCTGTGGATAGTAAGGTGTTGAGTTGTCGTGACGTAAACCGAACTGAGCAGTAAGATATTTCATCATATAATTCCAAAAATGATAGCCATGGTCAACGAAAATGTCTTGAGGGACACCAAATTGAGCTATGATGTGATTAAAAAGGAATTGAGTCTCATTTTTACCGTCAACATCATTTGTGGGCATCGCCTCAACCCATTTAGTGAAATAATTTACGGCGACGATGATATAATCATGCCCCTCAACCAAGCAGTGATACATGTCATGAAGTCAACACCCCATTTTGAAAAGGGTTCAATGGTAACAACTGGGTGCAAGGGAGTGGATGGGGCATGTTGTTTGTGGTTATAAATCTAGTAGACATGACATTTTTGGACTACTAAAATGCAATATTTGAAGATCGAAGGCCAGAAATAACTAGTGCAGGGTATTCTTTGAACCATAGCATATCCCGACATATGAATGCCAAAATTCCCAGAGCGATAGTCATTTAAGACTCTCTCGGCTTCCTCAAGTATTAAAAATCAATGAAGGACAAAATCGACACCAACACAGTACAAAGTATCCCCAATAATTCAATAAGGTTGGGATTCATGTTGGATGAGACGACGTTCATAGTTGGATAACTCTGGTCAAAATGTTTGGGTCTGGAGATAAAGAATGATGTCCCCATACCATGAGTTGACAATTCTGATGAGGAAGAGAGTTACGTCAGGAATATGATCATCATATGTAGTAGACGTGGTTGCAGAGGGAAGGTCACAAATCAACTTGGCAAAAACCAATGATTTCTTCGATTTAGCTTTAGCAAATTCCAAATCAAATTCTTGTAGGATAACAATCCATTTAGAATACTTATCGCCCAGCAACTGACGAGTTAGAATGTATGTCATGGGGTTCCAATCAAAAGTCATAGTGGTCTTACGTAAGAGAATATAGTGGAGAAAGTGTTGAACAACATGAATGGATGCCAAAGCCAATTTCTCAACATGGGCATATCGAGTTTCAACGTCAAAAAAAAATTGACTCAAGGAATAAAACGTGTGTTCATCTCTATCATCATTGTCCTTAACAAGTACCATAGCAATAGTACTATCGACGACGGCCAAGTAGAAGAAATAATCATGGTGATAATTTGGGGGATGTGGTAAAGGAGCACTAATGAGAACATTCTTCAATGCATCGAAGGATTTATGAGCAACTTCATCCCAAATGAATGGGATCCTTTTCTTTAACAAGTGAGTAAATCCCTTGGCAAGTTCAGCGTAATTTGGGACAAAACGACAAAGGAAAATTTCTCTCCCTTGTAAACTCTGCACTGGTGTAAAGAAGATGGAGGGGCGAAATTCATAATGGCCTCCACCTTAAGGGGATCGATCCATATGGAATCCTTAGATACAAAAAACCCTAATAGGTGACTATATTCGACGCAAAATACATAGTTATGTGGATTCAATCGAATATTGTAATGTTGACATCAAAGAAATATCTCTTGGAGGTCATCAAGATGATCGTGATGCTTAGCAGAATGTGTTGGTATTTCGTTGATATATGGTTGAACGATATGCTTAATATCATGAAAGGCATAAGAAATCACTTGATGGAAGGAAGTGACAACATTATTCAGACCAAAAGGGAATTTTTTGTAGGCAAAGGTTCCCCGAGGACAAATAAAAGAAATTTTGTGTTGATCGGTGGGAACAATGTTAATCTGGTTGTATCCAAAAAAACCATCCATAATGGAAAAAATATCACTCCCAGCACATTCGTCAATGATCTGATCTATAAAGGGAGTTAGATAATTATCTTTAGGACATGCCTGATTGATATTAGGATAGTCAACACAAACACAGATAATCCCTTGTTTCTTAGTAACAGGAACAATATTCGATACCCAATCTATCAATGGAATAGGATAAATGAAACCAAATTTAATAATTTTTTCAACTTCTCCCTTTATGGCAGCTGCCTTTCTAGGGTGCACGGGGTGAAGATGCTAATGAACAGGCTTCACATTAGGATAAGTAGGTATCTCGTGCACTACTATACTTGGATCTATCCCAGGCATCTCTTCATACGACTAAGAAAAGACATCACGAAATTCTTTGAAGAGGACGGTATAAATCTTGATCTCATCTAGAGAATAAGAAACCACAATATGGATATTTTCAACAATCCTTGGTGTGATAGAGATTTCGATGGGAATTGCAGTTGAAATGTTTCCCATGTTTCCTTCAGACAACACTTCGTGAACCAAAATAGGTGTATGAAGAAAATGATCCGGTACATCGGAAACAAGGGTTTATAGACAAGAGGAAATCTCACCAATGCTTGCGAGAAATGAAGCATGATGATGGGCATCATTCCATGGAGTGTCCTCGAGAGACATAACTTCTGTGATACTTTCATCAATTGGAAATGTCTCATTCAAAGATTTGGAGAATCAAAAGAATTGATCTAGGGAAATTGCAAATATATGTCTAGACTCACACTAAAATGATCATGAATTTTAGAAGTAACCACAAAAGCCGAAACAAAAACCTGATATGCTTTCTCTATGGGGCTAATTAGAATAACATTGCAAAAACAATTAATCTGATTAGGAAGGGAAATGACCTAAGGATCGTGATGAGTTGCGACCATGTTAATTGAAGCAACATTTGAAGGTGGAAGGGAAAAAGTTCCCATAAGGGAATATTCTTTGAAAAGGTCCGCTCAAACACTTCGTAAGGGATACTGGCATTCCCAACATATCACACATTGCCATTTGAAGAGTTTGAAGTGGAAAAGGTGATATGATCGACATTGACTATTTTCCCTTGATGAGGAAAACAGAGAACACGAAATAGGGTAGAAACCATGCAAAACATTGCATGGGTCCATCTACGACCAAGTAGAAGATTGTAATTCAAACTGGCATTGACAACTTCTACATCTAGGTTAACAATTATTCCTTCCAATTGAATTGGGAAGTCATTGAGAATAACATATGGATAGGAACCTCTACCATCGAAAGATTCCAATGTATTAGGGGATTGGTTGAGAGGTGGAGAGCCAATATCTTTCCAACATGAAAGGGACATGATGCAAGTAGAATAACCCTCATGTATAAGAAATGCAAGTTGATGCAGGAGACGAGGAACATGGTTTTCGAGATCAAAAGTAATCAGGTTTGAATCCATAGGATCAATCCCTCCTATGGCAAATATCAATGCTTTCCTTTACGATGGACAAGTCTGGAGGACTTCCAAAACTGACATCGCAGAAGGTGATTGAGCTAAATCTTCAAAAATGCTATAATTTTGAGTGGCTTGCACATTTGGATTATACGATGACTTCCGAAGAACACCTTTGGGAAGTGGTCAGATAATTGGATCATTACTAGCTCATTCAAAATGAAGAGGACCGGAATTTGGTGGAGTGGAAGTAGAAGGCGTATTAGTGGCATCATTTTCCCCAACCATTTTAGGAGGAGTTTGATAATATTTTGATCGAGTAGCAACAGAGAGATGTGTCATGCCACTCTTAAAAACTTGAGAGCATGTAAATGTAGAGGATTGGGTTTGATCTACCGATTGAGTCTATTGCGACGGAAAAGGTTCTTTCAACACGACTAGTGTCCGTGCAGTGCCTTTTAGAAGAGGACTAACCTTATCACGATGGAGACAATCCTTGGCATAATGATCTTCATCACATATAAGACAAGGATATTTCAGCTTGTGTTTGGATGTATCATTAGCAGACAGTTTAAGAGAATCTTGTTTAGGGGTATCATATTTAGCCTTACCTTTACCCTTCTTTTTCGCTTTCGAGGCTTTGTCTATTGTGGTAGATTGGAAAACATTCACCTCAAAAGTTTTACTAGGATTTTTCAAAGTATTTGAAGGAGGAGAAGGTGCAGTAGTGGGAACAAATTTATACTTCGTAGACGTAGAAGAAGCATTACTATAATTTTGAGTTACTTACCAAATAATACCATCAACAGGTGGTGTCTTCGTAGTTTAAGAAGATGCCAAATTAGTTGAAAGTCATGGGGCATCGGGAAAGAAATCATAGAGTGTTCTAGATTGTGAATATAAAAAATCCAGATACTGAGCATGAGCGATGGCTTGTTCTTCAGTCACACAACCACCCATAGATATGTCTTTCACGATTTGATTAATGAATGACTTAGTAAACCATTCGGTTAAAATCTCATTAGGGATTTCAAACTTAATAAGACGATGCTGACGTCTCCATTCATGGATATGATAGGAGATGTGAGTAGAAGTCATTTGCTGCAAAGACATTAGGAAATGGGTGTCAGTTTCATATCGAACTGGTAGTTAAACATGAGCGAGAAAAGCCATAACCAAGGTATTAAAATCTTGAAAGGAACCTCAAGGTAACTCGATGTACCATTTGGCGGCAGTACATGTTAGAGTGAGCTGGAAAAGATGCAGTCGAATGGAATCGTCAACCCAAGAGTTGGACGAACACCATAAATGGTAGGTCATGACATGAGCTTAGGGGTCTTCTCCAAACTTCCTTTCAAATTTTGGACAATCACCAGGAATTTTGGTAGGAACCGAAGGCCAATACATGAATGGAGTATTGGGTTGTTTGTAAGCCTCGACACATCTGGTAAATCCAATGTAGCTGAAAAATGGAAATTGAGGATGAAAAGGCATGAAAAGCCATTGATAAGGTCCAGATTGAGGATTCGACCCTTGTTTGTACTAATTTTGCCCCCACAATGGCGGATTTTGACCATAGGGATTTTGATGTTGCGTCCACTGGGGGGAATTTTGACCATACAAAGGTTGAGTCTATCCCCACTTAGGTGGGTCTTGATGAGGATAGATTTGATATTGACCTGACATAGGCCATTGAGAACCATAAGGAGGATAGGTAGCCTGTGAGGAGTATTGAGTATAGGTTTTTTGATGCAATGGTTGACCTTGTTGATACAAAGGTTGACCTTGCTGGTGCAACAGTTGTTGATTAAACCCTTGATGCATGTAACGTCCTTGTTTCACGTAAGGTCCTTGTTGTTGATAGGTTCCTTGTGGATATTGATAAGTTTCTTGTTACAAAGGATTACCAACTCCTAAAGGATAAGTTCCAAAAGCAGACTGAAATTGACCAGACAACCCAAATGAGGGATTAGGACCAGACTGCATTTTGGATCCTGCCTACTGATTGAGAGTTGGGATTTGAGGTTGTTGTGAACCATATGGAGGGTATGGATGTTGGTAAGGTATTTGAGTCAAAAGAGGCTGCTAATAAGGAATTTAACCAGATCCTGATGGAATGGAGGTTCCACTAGGATAAGTAATACAACCAACAATTTGACTTGCTCCCATAATATGAGTTTGTGATCCGACACTCACACAAGTTCCACGAGAGACAAGAAGTACATATGGAGGAGGTGGTTTCCCCCTAGGTGATTTGATAGATTTCCCACTCAATGTAGGATGCGTAACCACTATAGCGATTGAAAGAGGATTCAAAGAACCTATAGGGGCATTAATTGCCCCAATCATGACTGTAGGTTAGGAAGGAACCGAAGGTTTAACAGGCATTTAGGAAGCCACGTTTGAAAAAAATGGGTTAGTGGTAGGTGTAACACGATATGACCATATTGGATGGTGATAAAGTGAAGATGCACTTGGGGTACCCAAAAAAAAATGGCCAAGAGAGGTATAATTCAAAGGAAGTAAGGGTTCGCTGCTTTCAGGGGTGGATTCCTCCTACTCCCCATATAAGGATAGGGAAGAAATGGAAAGACTTTAGGTGGAAAGGGATATTTGAAACCATCACCAACACCAGGAGTATGGGTGGTTGATACATCTGGAGGAGGATCTCGAGGAGACGTTGGAATATATGGAATCTCACCTTCCAATGCCATGGGTGGAAACAATTGACAAGGAGGAACCCCTAACGTACTAGGAGAATGTTCCAAATGTAGAAAATCCATGTAGGTTAACCTGATAATGCAATATAAATAAAAGTATAATACTATAACCTACTTATATTATCAATTTGTGGAAGCTTAAATATCGATATGAACAATATAACCAGAAGAAGAAGAATCAATGGCACAATACACATGAAAATACTTTGGGGAAATCCTAAGCTAAAAACCCCATACTATTGTACTATCATACATGGTGGAAATACATAGGAATTATACAAAGCCTTAGCTCTCACAGCTAGCCAGCTCTCAGTACAATCCTCATAGATGCTCATAAGTAATCTTGGCTTCTCTCCAACCTTTCTCTCTGCCCTCCAAGCTCATATTTCCTTGCGTTGTTCCTTGTGGATGATTCGCCTTCAACGAAGTGGAAAACCTTGCCTCCAAAACTGCGCAATCCTCAAGGATAAATCCTTCTTTGTATGCATGATTTTTCTCCATGATAAAAACACATGCAACTGATAGTACACTATCCTTGAACATTATCTCAACTGGGTCTTTCTTAGAATAGACATGCATGAGTTTCTGATGAAGGAATCTTCGGTTAACTGGAGTAGCACTAGTTGAGTGCATTAATGCATCAACTGACTGTTAACTCACTATTAGTTCCTCAAACAGTTGGAACTAGTTTAACTATACTTAACTCAGTAAAATGATTTAACTAATTACAACTCAAATATAACTCAATCTTATCTCCTTAATTTAAGGGATAACTCTTGCATGACTTCAGAAAGACTTCTAACTTGAATTTCTCCAACTATTAATTTAAAATAAATTAATTAATTATTTCCAAGTAGTTGTTAATACTAAATTCGATTTTAATTCACAATTTAATTCAAGGACAAATTAAATTAGAATATTCTTGTTGCCATATTTCAACACTCCCTCTCAACAAGAAAGGGATTATCTGCCACCCCGATCCTGTCTCTATGGAACTCGTATATACACTTTGACAATGCCTTTGTCAAAATGTCAGCATCTTGCTCCTCTGTCGAAATATATTGCAGCAACATGATCCTCCTCGCTATATAGTCTTTGAGATGATGATATCGGATGTTGATGTGCTTGAACCTATCATGAAATACTAGATTCTTAGAGAGTTTGATACAACCCTGATTATCACAATAGATCATAGTTGGATCCATCCTCTGATCAAATAAACCAACTAGTATTTTCCACATCTAGATGGCCTCACATGTTTCCTAACTTGCAGCCATGTATTCTGCCTCTGCCGAGTTGAGTGCAATCGGCCTCCGTTTCCTACTGTACCAAGAAACTGCTGCTGACCCAAGGTTGAAAATCCCTCCTGATGTGCTCTTCTGATTTGATGGACTCCCTGCCCAATCTGCATCAATGAAGCCCTATAGCTTCACTCCCTCTATCCATTTGTACCATAATCCATACTAAGATGTGCCTCTGAGGTATCTCAATACATGATTTGCCACCTTCCATAACATCTTGGTAGGCTAAACCATTGCTTTCAGTTGGTTCACCACATAGCACAAATTTGGTCGTGTGTTCACTAAGTACATCAATGAACCCACAAGTTTCCTATACACAGTAGCCTCTACCACTTCTCTTGAAGTAGGAACCTCCTTCCTCCAATTACCTACTAGAGGAGTCTGCATGTGGAATCTCCTGAGTATCTTGTTGGCATACTTTCCCTGAGACACAAACAACTCCCCATCCTTCTGCCACACTTCCATGCCAAGGAAGTAATGCATGAGACCCATGTATTTCATCTTGAATTCTTTTGCAAGGTCCTCCTTGCAAGACACGATCAACTGATCATCACCAGTCAATATGAGATCATCAACATAAAGTACGATGATCAACAACTTACCTTCCACCACGATGTGGTACAGATTTGCATCCACTTCACTCTTTTTGAAGCCCAACCCGGTGAAGTAGTTGTCTATCCTAGTGTACCAAGCACAAGGTGCTTGCTTCAACCCATACAATGCTCTCTTGAGTCGGCACACATGCGACTCATGATCAAAAGTCTCAAAACCTTCCAGCTACTCTATGTACACCTCTTCCTCAATTTGGCCATTAAGGAATGTAGTCATCATATCCATCTGATGGATCTTCCAACCCATCTGTGCTGATAGTGCCGACATAGATATGATATATGAGTACCTTGCGACATGAGCAAAAGTCTCATCCTAGTCAATGCTCTCAACCTGTGAAAAGCCACGGGCAACAAATCTTGCCTTATGCTTCTCCACACTACCATCAGAAGTTTGCTTTACTTTGTAAAGCTAATGGGAACACACAACTGACTTGTTCTCCGGTCTCAGAACCATGTTCCAAACACTGTTGTGAACTATGGATTCATACTCCTCCACCATAGCATCAACCCAAATCAACTGCTACACTGCTTCCTCAAAGGAAGATGGCTCGATCTCAACCAATTCCCCAGCAAGGGCCATGTATCCTATGTACCTCTCAGGTTACCTCCTCTATCTGCACTGAGAATATGTTGCTCCCACATTCTCTCTTGCATCCTCCAACAATCTGTTAGCTTCTCTTGTGCACTTTCGTCCATCTATAAAGGACTTTTCTTGAGTAGATGTCTCCACTCCTAGAACCTCTGCATGCGGTTGCTCCGCATTAGTCTTAGGCTCCTCCACCTTAGGAACCAACAATTCCTCCACAGCCTATAGTTGGAGCTCCCTCTCAAGGGAAACTTGCATGGCCTTCTACTCATCAAACTTGAGATCTATGTGAACCACTGTCCTCCAATGCCATAGGATAAAATGCACGGTGTATGGAGAATGGAGATACCCTCAAGGGTCTTCCCCGGACCCTTGGCAGATTGTACGATTATCTGCAACTGTCACAAAGTTACATTCATGTTCATAAACATTAACTAACTATCAAAGCAAAACAGATGGATTACCTCAAGCCTCAATGTAGATTTGTTGGAGATCACAATGCAGCTAGGTGGAAATCCTCCAAGCCAGCTCCAGATCAATTCTTGCACATAGAATAGACAAGCATAATCATGGCATATAACTCTAATACTAATACATGAATATATAAAATAACATCTAGTTACATATAACTAAGCTACTCATGCTAAAAGGTATTGGGCAAACAAATGAATGAATGATAGTACCAACACCACGGAGTAGACAGTACAACTACAGTTCTATATTAATGTTGGAAGAGTGATTACAACCATCTATTGCTTTAGCCTTCTCTTACCCATCTAGATTCTCTCTTTCTTCTTACCAACTTCTTATGATTTGAGACAATGCTCAACAATCAAGTATGCTATCCTTTCAAATGCTCTGACCTCTATCACCATAGCCCTAGCTTTGCATATGTAGCAATTGAGTTAGGGTTTCCAAGTTCCTCCTTGAGTTCCCTAGGGTAAAAGCAATCAAGTTTCCATGCTTTTCAGCTCTTTCCCATTTGCCTCCTTCATTAGGATTAGAAATCCTCCAAATAGGTCGAATCTAGATGTTTCCTTGCTTTTCTTGAGTGAATTTAGGAACAAATATCTAGATATTTATGAGTCAATTCATTCCTTTGACCCTTAGAACTTCACTAGGATCCACTAACATTGTTCCCGAACTAGCAACTTGAGTTAGTTGGGTCACTAACGCACCCTTAGGCTTGCAAAGAAGCTTTATAAAGCAGTTTGTCAGTGCATAGCTAGCGTTAGTGTGGAAACAAGGCATGTGATCTTGGTCTTTGCTTCATCTATCATGTCTTTCCCCTCTAAGTTGATGAGGGGGTCAATTTGTTGTATAACAGATGCCCCCTAAAGTGTGAGATCAGAGGCTGCAACGATGGCCAAAATACTTTACTTAAATGTAATTTTCCTTCTTTGACAAAAAGAGAGAGAGGAGTGGAGCTTCAGGTGGTACGAGAAACCTGATACAACACATATATATAAAACTACTAAAATCATGTCCTAAGTCGGGCATTCCCATGCTTAGTAGCTATGTCAGAGTGATTTTCTCAGAAAATAGATATGACAATGTTGGTCGCTGATAAGCACAATGCAAATCCGGTGTCATAATAGGATCATTCTAATGAGCTGTCTCCAAAAAAAATATATGCAATTTGGGAGAGGAAACAAGGCTGAGTGATGCAAGCCTCTACCCAAGGTCTTGATTTCCGCTTCACCGAAGAACATAGACTGATACATGTCAATATATGCGTTGATGTCGAACATGCACAAAATCATATGATTACCAATCAATAATGGAGATAGTTAACAGATGCGAGGAAGGCCCCAATAATGGTGATGGTCTCCAAGATGCACAGTACAATCTAACGAGTGCAAAAGATGTTTTTGTCGTTGAACACCCATAGAATCGCTTGACCAGGAGCCAATAATGAGAACCCCTGATCAAACACAAGGCAACCTACCACTAATGTCTGCAAGTACCAAGGCACTAAATGTGTTTTGGGTTGTCTTCCTAGAGAGAGTGTTGAAGTTGATAGGAAGATACCTGCCAAAAGGTAGGAAATAATGTCTCCTACATTAATCAACATGAAACGGGACAAGAATGATTTGTTTTTTGAGGAATCTTTGAGAATTGGGTCTAAAAAACAGAGGGCATGATGGAAGGATATGCTTGATGGGTTGATGGAGGAAACAAAAGGTTAACCCTTGAACAATAGAAGGCACGTCAATGGTTTTAACCATGCAGCACTAAACTCATGAACACCGAAGAGTGTTAGGATGCAGAGAGGCAAGAACATCGGGGTATTTAGGCTAAACTCATAGGATGGTAGGATTCATATTAAGAGGCCATCAAAAGGAAGGCTTATCTAAGGGAGTGCCATGTTCAAGGGAATGACTGTTGCCAAACCATGCTTTCTAATACTGAATGTAGTTGTATTGTCTACTTTCCTTGTCTAATTAGTTTAGTGAGTCCAGATGGGTAAACCCGTCGATCTTTTCATTTTAAGAGTCTGAAAAGGATCGCAAAAAGAGGGACTCTATACCCTATCTAATTAGTTTAATGAGCCCAGATAGGCAATCTCGTCGATTTTTTCATGTTTTGAGAGTCTAAAAAGGATTGTAAAAGGAGCGACCCTATATCTTGTCTGTCTAATTTAATGAGTCCAGACTAGACAACTCGGTGGTATTTTCATATTTAGAGAGTTTGAAAAGATCGTAAAGAATGACTCCAGGGTGGTCCCTTTGTCATAGTTGTTAACCAGGTGCGACAAAAGGTTAATAGTATACCTGTATCAGTTA
Organism: Pinus taeda; assembly: GCA_000404065.3. Classification (NCBI taxonomy): domain Eukaryota; kingdom Viridiplantae; phylum Streptophyta; class Pinopsida; order Pinales; family Pinaceae; genus Pinus; species Pinus taeda. The sequence goes on along the minus strand of APFE030611680.1, from coordinate 51,014 downwards.
CTTTTCTGTAAGGTAATCTATTGAATCCAGATAAAGAGAAACCTATATTCAATAGATGTTGACCTCATTCTGTTACGAGTACGAGGAGATAGACTAAAATTTTTTTTCATCATGAATTTTTAATGAGTCATGCAACGACAACTCAATACCTTCATCAAATTTTAATGAGTCAAATGAAGAAAACTCAAGGTATATTTTTCAGTTTAGTGAGCAAGGAAAAAGAGGGAAAAGAACTGCTCATTTCTTCTTTGTAGATTTAACGAGCCCAAAGAAGGGGAAAACTCGCGGGATTTTTTTATTTTAAGAGCGAGAAATGGTCCCAAAAAAGCAAGTGCTCTAGTCGCTGGCGTAGATTTTTAATGAGCCTGGTGGCAAAAACTCGAGATTTTTTAGTTTAACAAGCCGAAAAATACCTAAAAGAATGCTTGGGCCATATTTATAAATGTTTAATGAGCCTAAATAAAAAACTCAGGATTTTTTCAGTTTAACGAGCAAGAAAAAAATGCCTAAAAAGAATGCTCTAACGGTCTTTTTCAATTTAATGAGCTAGAAAAGAGTGAAAAGGAGTTGCTCAAAAAATCGTCGTATATGTTTAACAACGATGAAAAACTCGAGGATTTTTCATTTTTTAGAGTGAGAAAATATCCCATAAAAGAAAGCGCCCATACCTTCTTTGTAGTAGTTTAATGAGCCCAAAGAAGGAGACTCAAGTTTTTTCTGATTAATGAGTAAGAAAAATACCATAAAAAGAACACTCGATCTTCTTCATGGTATTTTAACGAGCCCAAAGAAGGAAACTCAAGAATTTCGGATTAATGAGAAAGAAAAATACCATAAAAATAATTCTCGACACTTCTTGATCTCATCCTTGACAATAGAAGGGTCTATGACATGAATTTCCTCATAAGACCAAGGGAAAACATCGTGGAAATCCTTAAAAGGGTAGGTGAAGCTCAAAATTTCCTCAGGATTGTGATTGGCTCCAATCTGTATGATTTCCATGATGCATGTCGTGATAGAAATATCAATGAGCAATGCCTTTGAAATATTGCCCTTGTTTCCTTCCGAGTCCAAAGTTTGGATAGTCGTATATGGTGAGGAAACGATTTCACGTGCATTAGGTGACAGTATTTGAAGAGGCATCATGTGTGAATCAGATATTGAAACACGATTTTACAAGTCCTCCCAATCTCGCTCTTCTAAACTCATGATCTCTCTAATAGCTTCGTCCTTAGGTAGGACTTGATTGAGTGGATCGAAAGAAGGAGCCATTATGGGAGGGGCAATGGTACTGTTGGTTGTAACCAAAATGACCGAAGAGTTGAATGTAGATTGAATGGCTTGGTAGGCCAATTCAACTGGTGATAGCAGCATTTGTTCTCCGTAATTGTCAATGTCTGAAGGAGCCAGTAGGATCCATGGATCAGTTTATTCATGAGGAATGGATGAAAGCATATTGACCATCTGTGAAACCTTGGGTGGCTGAAGAGGGAGACAACCCATCAAGGAAGAAGCCTTCAATAGACCGTTACTGATACTGACGTAAGAGTCAGGTACACCACCCACTAAGGGTACAGAGCTGCTAGGTAACAGAGAGTAATCTGGGGTGAAAAAGGACAGCTGGTCCACTATGACTATCTTTCCATCCAAGGGAAAGAGGATGATATGGAAGACTAAAGACACAACAGTCTTCATGGCATAAGTCCAAGTGCAGCCCAAAATCACATTATAGTCGAGTTTATGATCCACAACTTCAATATATACCGTTACCATTTTCCCACTCAAGGTGATGGGATAGCTAGCTAGGTAACCTTTTGGGATGAAAGTGTGGTCGTTGAAAGCTTTAAGGGAATTCTAGGGTGTGGTTAGGGTTGGAGAACCCAAAGTGAGCCAACATGAATCCGACATGACGCAGGTAGAAGCACCTTCATCGATGACAGTTCTATGTATACCTTTACCTTTCAAAAAAATTTGCACTTGAAAGAAAGCTGATGAGAAAAGGGAGGTTTACACTTTTCCATGTCGAAAATTGCAAGCATGGAATCCTGTGGGTCAATACCACCAATAGCCGAAAGCAAAGCTTTCCTTTATGCTCGGCATGTTTGTAATACTTCGAGCACCGACATAGCTGACGGTGCTTGCGCCAAGTCTTCTACAATGTTGTAGTTTTGGGCGGCATGTGCAAATGTATTGTGCATTGTGCGTCGAAGTGCCCCTTTGCGGGGGCAAATTACAAGGTCAACAACCGACCTTTTGATATGAAAATCGGTAGGCGCGGTGGGTTTTGACTTGAGGAAGGTTCCTCTGCATGAGCGAAATGAGCTCCATAATATTTGTCTCTTGTTTGTAGATCTACTGTTTCAAATGTGTAAACGGTAGAAGATCCTTCACGAGCTGAAGGATGTTGCGGACCAACATTGCCTCCTTATGAGGGTTGGGGTTGGTTTGCAATAAGTTTTTGATGCTGGTGAGCAGGGAAACGATTATTCAGGAAAGCAGTGGTCCTACCAATATCCTTTTGAGCAATGAAATATGTGCATTCTTGAAGACACAGACACATATATGTCATGTGGTCTTCAACACAGATTTTGCAAGGGAATCTGGAGCGTTTATCCTTTCCAACGTAAGGAGGTGCAACGTCCTTTTGTTTTGGGTTTTGCTGCTTTGTTGACTATTCTTTAGAAGGAGTGGTATTTTTATTATTCTTCTTGTTCTTACCACTGGGACCCTTGGCAGACATAATATTATCTGCAACCGTCACAAAGTTACATGCATGTTCATAAACATTAACTAACTATCAAAGCAAAACAGATGGATTATTGATGGATTAGAGCATCAAAGGTATTTACTAATGTGCGTGGTAACTCAATGTACCACTTAGCTACGTTGCCAGTGAGGGTACGAGGAAAAAGACGTAACCGAACACTATCATCCACCATGGAGTTAGAAACACTCCAAAGATGGTAGGTGGTGATATGAGTGCCCGGATACTCCCTTTGTTTCCCATCGAAATTGGGTATGTCTGTTGGTATTTTATATGGGATTGGCGGCCATTGTAAGTTATGATAGATGGGGTATTTGTAAGTTTATACAAGTTTGGGATATCCAACGTTGCTGAGAAAGGGAGAGTGTGTGGTGCCCCTGACTCAGACCAAGGTGATGACATATGACTTGAGGAGCCGTGCGGTCCACCCATCGTTTGAGTCCCAATATTATACATAGGCTGCGTGGTATAGTATTTACCTTGGGGTATGGTGTTGTAGTATGGATTTCCATGAGGATTTTGATACTGGAGTATAGAATTTCCCCCAGGATAAGTGGTGCCCCCTTGACTCATTTTAATTTGTGAGTAGGGTACCCCCATGGATTGGTTGGGACCTCCTTGAGGATTCCCACGTGTCACAGAACTAACCATTTGTCATCAATTGACATAAGGAACACTCATGTCAATCAGTGACTGACCATGCATGCCTGAAAATGGAGGGGGAACTATTACATTCCTAACTGATATATGCATTTTGGGGGTGCCAACCATGTTGTTGGTTGAGGGGACCCACGCTAACCATGCTATATTGAGTGTTATAAGGAGCACTATATGTAGCACTTGTCCAATGTATACAGTTTGACACTAAAGGGGTGGAACCTAGCATCAGCTGGGTTCCACTCATGGAGGGTGTCATGTGATTGTTTGTACATGGGACAAATTGGATAGAAGGGTTTGCCATCAACGATGTGGTGGTGATTGTCAACTAGTGAAGTGGTGGAGGACCAAAAGTGTCCACATAGTTCCATGGCCTGTTAGTCATTGACAGGACGGATGGAAATGCTCCAACTAAATAAATAAAGAGTATTGGTGCCACAAGAACCAAGAGTGGGTCCAATGGATTCGTGAGTGGAGGGTTAAAGGGAGGAAGAAATCCTTCGCTAAAGAAATCCTCCAGCAAACTTGAATCATCGGTTGTCCACAAATATTCCTTGTGAGATCTAGGAGACTAATTCCCTGATGATGGGGAATCACGTTCACTGGAGCTCGGTGGATCTCCCACAATGAGTGGAGAAAGTCCTAGCAATCATCTAGATTAACAACGAGGGCCGGATGTAGCCGCGGTGATCGCTAATTTTTATCAATAAATTTTATCGTGATATTTGTTAAAGTCTCAAATGATAACACTCGGGTGCCTAAAAATATAAAAAATACACTAAGTTGATCAGTCAACAAACAGAGGGAAATGACCCTGTATGATAAGCACCGATCACTGGAGATGAAACCTAGTATCACAGTGAATAACAGAGAGGTATGGCCAAATGTATAGTAATGGTTACTCTTTAGCTTCACCCGAACCTCAGATTGAGGGCCAAGTACTCTCGTGAAGATGAGCACCCTCCCAAAAACTGAAGACAGGGTAGGTCCATCTGTGTTAGGTACCAGGGCAGCCCACCCCAGTCACCTTGTGTAAGTCCGTAAAAGCTTGGCGACTAAGGATACCTCAAATCACAGACACTACCATGGGGGACATAGTCGCAGACAATACGTTGTGCGGGCAGGATACATGAGTCCTTGACTCAGCTCCAATATCCCCGAAGGGATCCCCAATACATAGAATACCCAAAGGAGTTGCAAGTGAAGGCGGGCTACCTTCACTTACAGTCCAATGTTGCCTTGTATTTAGCTCCACTTTGACTGGAGTGGTCCTAGTAGTATGAGTGCAACAAGAATTTTCTCTCTTTTAATGAGACTAGTTTTGGTTTTCGATCTTGGGCAGTTTACTCACACTACCTATCCCAAGATCCTAGCCTGAACTAATGTTTGTTTGCTCAATCAAGAGTTACTGATTGATTCTAAGTAAATTTTATGTGTACTTTTTTATTGTCTTCAGTAGGGGAGTTGACGTATGAAATGTGATGAGACTCTGACTCAAAAATCATGCACAAGACAATTCTTTAAAAAAAAAAAATCAATTTGATGAAAACAATTTGTATTCTACAGGTGAGAGTTTTTCACATATTCATATCTGTTCCATGCATCCTAGTCATTTAACGCATGCATAACCAACAAAAAGCTTTCCAATGTTTTCCTAACAACTACTTGAAACAAAAATAAAGCATCTTTTAACCAGCTAAACAGAAGAATGAATAAAAAATGTGGATCTTTCTTTCATAAAAAATGCTTTTAAGAAAGAAAAAAAAAACTTATTTCCTAAAAAACGAAACTTTTAGGACACCTATCTTGCTAACAAAATGCAGTAGCAGATCCTCTTTCAGTCCATGAGCAAGCTTCCTATCCCTTTTGGTCTGCAGACACAACTGGAAATCAAGGTTTGGGGGGACTAATGCTCTGTAGCAGTGGCCACAATGCGTTACTGGGTCCACTAACGCACCCTGTCTATAGACATAGAGCTTTATAAAGCACTGTGTAGTCTACTAACCTACGTTAGCCTAGGGAAACAACTCAAAACAAGGCTTCTTGGATCAGATTCAATGATAAATATGTATAATAAGGATGCAGAAAGGTTTTGGTGGGTCATAAAGCGAATGCAAACTTATAGGCAAGTCTTAGAAGGAGGAGAAACGAAGAACTATCCAGGTAAACCAAGAACTAGATGTATAGTCCCCAGTGGAGTCGCCAATTCTACTATAGGATAAAATGCACGGTGTATGTAGAATGGAGATACCCTCAAAGGTCTTCCCGGGACCCTTGGCGTACTGTAAGATTATTTGCAGCCATCACAAATTTACATGCATTTTCATAAACATTAACTAACTATCAAAGAAAAACATAGAAGAGACAAGCATAATCACATCATACAACTCTGATAACTAATACATGAATATATAAAAGAACATCTAGTTACATATAACTAAGCTACTCATGCTAAAAGGTATTGGACAAACAAATGAATGAATGATAGTACCAACACCACGGATTAGACAATACAAATGTAGTTTTATATTAATGTTGGAAGAGTGATTACAACGATCTGTTGCATCAGCCTTCCCTTACCCCTCCAGCTTCTCTCTCTCTCTCCCTTCTTACCAACTTCTTATGATTTGTGACAATGCTCAACAATCAAGTATGCTATCCTTTCAAATGCTCTAACCTCTACCACCATAGCCCTAGCTTTGCATATGTAGCAATTGATTTAGGGTTTCTAAGTTCCTCCTTGTGTTCCCTAGGGTAAAGGCAATGAAGTTGCCATGCTTTTCAGCTCTTTCCAATATGAACTCAATCTAAGATATCCTCTACTCGACTCTCTCGATCATGAAAGGAAGACTTGTTGTACTTTCCCAAGGTACAACCTTTGCATGTGTCAACTTGCTCAAGTTTACCTTTGGGAATTCTTGTAGATATTTGTTGCATTATCTTCAAAGCCCCATGATGCAAATGGCCCAACCGCCTATGCCATAACTCGCCAATGTCTTGGCCTTGCACCAATTCTACTTTCATACTCAATGTTGCACAATCATCTACCTCTAGTTTATAGAGATTCTTCACCCAAATCCCTATCCTATTGGTCTAACCCGTGGCTATGTGTCTTAGGAACGCCTTTAATTTACTAAAGACAACATCGTAGCCTTTGTCCTCCAACATCGTGACCAATACCAAGTTCTTCTTCAGTCCAGGCACATACATCACATTTGTCAAGGTGAGATGAGCTCCATGCTCCCTCTGAAAAGCAACCATGCCCACTCCTGAAACACTATACCTTCTGTCGTCACCCATCTCTATGCGCATCTTAAGGTCTTTCTCCTCCAAGGCACTGAATAAATTTTTATCATTGGTCATGTGGAATGAGGTTCCACTGTCAATATACTAGACACAACCCATCATCGATGACACCATGCATGCGATGAGGGTAAAGTCCATTTCAAACTAAGAGGCTAATGCCTCACCTTCCAATCCTTCCAAGGATCCCTTTTTGGACTTCTTCAATGGGAAATTAGTCGCATAATTTCCCATAGTGTGACAATTAAAGCATCTTACTTTAGACATGTCACCCTTCTTCCCTCCCTGAGAAGAATTCGATTTGAAATGGGAAGCCTTCCCCTTCCCTTTCCTTGCCTTACTTTCCAAGGCCAAATTTTCTTCATCATCATTCTTGGATGAAGAAACATCTCATGTGCTCCTCCTGATCTCCTCCTGCATAAGATCTGACCATAGTCGTTCCCAATCTGGCAGTTTATCCCTTCCATTAACAGAGTCCTAGCAGCTATTCCAACTCTTTGGAAGGCCAAGGAGAGTGAGGCTCACCATATCATCATCAACAGTAGTTATTCCCACACTACCAAGCTTATCTCTGCAAGTGGCAACCTTGTTCAGATATGTGGAAACAGTATCGCCCTTCTCCATCTTGATTCTTCGAAGCTTATCCTTGAGCGCTAATTTCCTCGGGTCGCTACTTTTCTGGTAGAGGTCCCTCAATGCCTTCCACATTAAAAATTAAGTATCCTTACCATGGAGACTCGAGACAACAGGGTCTCGAACTCCCTGAAGGATGATCTGTCTCGCCTTCGCCACACAATTCTTCCACTCAGCCAACTTTTGTGCATTAGTTGAAGTTGGCTTAGCGATTTCTTTATCAATGAATTCCTTCAAGCCATTTCCTTCTAATATAGCCTTCATTCTATCTTTCCATGCTATGTAATTCGAGGTACCTTCCAAGCCATACTCGAGTCTCAAGCTATAGAACGCCATTGGCTAACCTTGAAGTATGATATGAATTCGATTTGCACCTGCAACCCCGAACTTCAAACTTCGAATTCTCTTCTTAGTATACTACTCACAACTTTGATACCATGTAGAAAATCTATGTAGGTTAACCCAATAATGAAATATAAATAAAAGGAGAATATTATAACCTACTTCTACTACCAATTTGTGGAAGCTTAAAGATCGAGCTGAACAATATATCCAGAAGAATAAGAATCGATGCACAATACACATGAAAATACTTTGGGGAAATCATCAGCTAAAAACCCCACATTATTGTATTATCATACATGGTGGAAATAGGTAGGAATTATACAAAGCCTTAGCTCTCACAGCTAGCCATCTCTCAGTACAATCCTTATAGATGCTCATAGGAAATCTTGGCTTCTCTCTAGCCTTCCTCTCTGCCCTCCAAGCTCCTATTTCCTTATGTTGTTCCTTGTGGATGATTCGCCTTCAACCAAGTGGAAAATCTTGCCTCCAAAACTATGCAATCCTCAAGAATAAATCTTTGACTGTGCACATGAGTTTCCTCCATGAGAAAACAAATGCAACTGATAGTGCATTGTCCTTGAACATTTATCTCAACCGGCAATTTCTCAAAATAGACATGCATGAGTTCTTGATGAGGGAATGTTCAGTTAACTGAGTAGCACTAGTTGAGCGCATTAATGCATCAACTGACTGTTAACTCACTATTAGTTCCTCAAACAATTTGGAACTAATTTAACTAGACTTAAATTAGTAAACTAATTTAACTAGTTACAACTCAAATATAACTCAATCTTATCTCCTTAATTTAAGGGATAACTCTTGCATGACTTCAGAAAGACTTCTAACTTGAATTTCTCCAACTAATTAATTTAAAATAAATTAATTAATTATTTCCAAGTAGTTGTTAAGACTAAATGTGTTTTTAATTAACAATTTAATTCAAGGACAAATTAAATTGGAATATTCTTGTTGCCATATTTCAACACCAAAGGCACGCTAGGATTATCAAATGGGTTATATGGGCATTGAGTAGATATCACCAAATGATCGTAAAGCAGATTTTAGGGGAAGAAACAAGAACTATTGAGGGACCTCAGGACTTTCTGCTTCAGATTCCTAAGATGACAAAAATGACTCTTGATGTGGAGGACGAGAAGCAATGGGTTGAATGCTCGGGACAAGTCCAAGTTCAAAACCTTGATCTTCAAGTGACTCTGGAATCTTAGGATGGAATCCTTGTGATAACCCTTCAATATAAGATGGTGAAGGGGGTATGTGAGGTGAACTTGGTAGTTCTACCACAATGACCTTTTCTCAAAATGAAAATGAGAGGAGGTGTTTTATTTGAGATATAACTAAAATTTACCATTAATAAGGCATAATGAGGCTAAGGATAACTACACATGTTATCGTGGGTAGTAAATTTTAGAACTTAAAAAACAAATAGATCAAAAAGGGTAATCTAGCCAAAAGGTTTTACTAAGTATCCATGAACCGCAATATACACCTTGGCGGAACCAAGGACATAACGTACGATGACCAATCTCCCCGAAAGATATGTTCATTGTATCACGTCTACAAGGCGGATAACTCGATTACCTATGGCTAGAGTATAGAAACCTAGTGGGGTCTCCCAATATATACATGATAGTACAAGGAGCACAGATCTGTGATAGCATTGTATAATGTGTAATTATTCGATGAGAAAAATTACTCAAGAACGATCCTATATACTTCTGTACGTGGAACTGTCGGGATACAACGTTGGTAGGTAACAACAGTTGCTAGGTTTATAGATGTTAGAACATGTCTCTAGCCTAGACCTCTAAATGTTTTCGTTAATTTCAAAATGTTATTCAGGTTAATTGAGTAAATTTTAATGTTTATCTTGAATTATGTTTCAGTTTTGGGGCTCAAAACGATGTCACCTGAATGCCTAAAATGCAGCTATATGAGAAAAGAGAAACTTTCCATTTTGATGAAAGCTAGACTAATCAAGGGAAGAATTTTCAATCAATAATGCATCAAATGAAATGCCTTCTACTAAACTTCACTTTCTCTTTCCAAATGCAATGCCAAAAAGCAAAAATTATTTTCACTTCTCACTATCCTAAATGCAAATTTTCAAGAGTAAAATGATTTTCACTTTTACTAAGATGCACTTATATAAATGTTGTTTTTTATTTTGATTTTAAATTACCTAATGCAACTAATGCATCACCAAAGAAAAATGAATTTCGATTCAAATGCACTTACTTGAAAATAATTTTCACCTTTCTTTTTGAATAAAACGATAACGCAGTTCTTTTAGCTCGAGAATCAAACAATATAATCTATGCTTGATTAAAAACAAAAATGATTTCTAAATGCAAATTGACCTAATGCAATTGAAAAGAAAATTTTGAAATACAAGCTAAAACAAATGCAAAATAACATTTCTCAATGATTTCCACATAAAAGCAATACTCAATCAATTAGCAAAACGAGTATCCAAATGACGCAAACAAGCAACAAGAGAAGATAAGTCGACCTAAAACCCTAAGACTCAATTAAACCTCACTTCTAAACCAATGAGACAAATTTTGCAAATTAATCAAGAAAATCAGTCAAAACACCAACAAATCCAATCATATAGGATAGGGAAAGACCTCAGAGGTCAAGACACACTGTACCCTATGAAAAAAATCCTAAACTTCTCAAATCTCTAGGAATAGCGCGATTGTTACAGTCAAACCCATGCTAACAGGGGTTTTAGTGTGGTTGTTATCAAGAAAAACAAGTTGGGAATGCGATTGTTCCAGGAAAAAATGAGTTGGATGGGAGAAATTAGGAAAAGTAAAAAGAATTTCAACAAGAAGTCTAGAATTAACACTCTAAATTGGTAATCACTCAAAGTGCAAACCAATAGAGAATCCATATGACTGATAATTCGATGGTTGGCCAAACTAATCAAAAGACCAAACACAAGAAAGAGATTGAGAGGGATATAGGCTCCCTAGTAGAGTCGCCATTTTGTTGTGAAGATAAATTCCTTCTATTGACAAAAGTGATCTTTGTATTCATATGAGAGGATATAGCAACAAACTAGACAAACTAGTGCAAGCTTTCCTAGTTTATGTTGCAAAATGCAAAGTGAGAGAGAGAAACCTACCTCACTCTGATGCTAAGTTCTCAACCTTTGATGATGATCTTGATCCCTTAGCTTCCAAGCTCGCTCCTCACTATTCCTTGTATCTGAATACCTACAAGGGAGATCAAAATAAAACAAGAGATAAAAGAGCATACGTAGCATAATTCAAAAATAAACTACATGACAAATCAAGGAGCATCATGCTAAATGAATAAAGATTTATACATTTATGGAAAGTAAACACCAGATGCATTTATTAATGAATAAAAATTGGAAGCATACAACCATTGCTTTGATTTTGGAGGCCTCCTTGGTAGTGGATTTCCAAGTCCAAGCCAAGGCCATTCAAGCAATCCTTCTTCTTAGTTAGATGGAAAGCATTTGGGCATAGTTTCAACATAGGAATGCAAGCAATAAATGACCAACCATTTGGGGATGGAAGGGACTTGATTTATAGGAAGGGAGAGGGAGTTAGGGATCTAAAAAAGAGGGAGGAAGGTCCACATCTCAAGGGGAAGATCCCTAAAAGTAGCATCAAGGACTCAAAATGGGAGAGCTCGACCATATCTCTATCTAATAACAACTAGCTTGTTGTTCTCAAAGATTCTAGCAGGTGGAGTTGCTCCTCCTTTTTAGGAAAGAATACTAGAAGAGGTCCAGTGCAGGTTTTCATATCAAAAGTCGCATTGGGAGTGCTCGGTCAATATGTTGTAATAGGCCATCAGCATGGGCCAACAGTAGTGCAAAGCACGTTGATCCTAAAAACTAGGGTTTCAGACAAATTTCTCTAGAATTTTTTCATGGCAACTCTTCTATTCTTTAGGGATATTTCTGTATGTATTTCATGCTGAGTACACTTTGAAAGTTTTCGTCATTTTGACACTTCAAGACATGGGACAGGAAGTGTGAAAAAATACTGTGTAACAATGTCGTCGTGGGGAGCCCCAATATTATTTGTGAAGAAAAAGGATGGGATGCTCTAACTCTATACTAATTATCAGAAACTAAATAAAGTAACTATCAAGAACTAGTATTTGTTTCCATGGATTGATGACTTATTCGATCAACTAAGAGGAGAAACTATCTTCTCTAAGATTGACTTGAAGTCTAGATATCATCAAGTGTTCATTAAAGAGGAGGACGTCCATAAAACTACTTTCAGGACAAGATATGGACACTATGAGTTTGTTGTAGTTCCATTTTGGATTTCTAATGCCCATGCCACTTTCATGTGTCTAATGAATAGTGTGTTACATCCCTATTTGGAAAATTTTGTCACTTTTTTTGTTGATGATATATTGGTGTATTCAAGAACTGAAAAAGAGCATGAAAAACATCTTACCACAATACTATAATTTCTAAGAGAGCATAAGCTTTATGCTATGCTTAGTAAATGTACATTTGGGGCGCATCATCTCTAAGGAGGGGATATCAATCGATCCAAAAAATATCAAGGCCATATTGGAATGGCCAACATGAAAGAATGTGAATAGGGTTAGATCATTCATGGGAATGGAAGGTTGCTGCAAGAGATTCATCTGAAATTTCTCCAAGATAGGCCATCCTATCACATCCTTGCAGAGAAAAGGAAACAAATTTGAATGGAAAACTGAGTGCGCAACAAGCTTTAACAAATTGAAACAACTTCTCACAAATGAACCAGTGCTGAGGATTGCAAATGCTGATAAGAATTGTGTGATATGTGTAGATTCCTACAAGGAGAAGATCGGTGGAATCTTGATGCAGGAAGGTAGATAGTATACTATGTGTCTCGAAAGCTAAATAGACATGAGAAAATTTACATACCTATGATATGTAGGTTGCCACCATCGTGCATGCATTGAAGATGTGGAGGCACTACCTTCTTGGAGAAAAATAATTCTAATGACTAATCATGAAGGGTTGAAGTACTTATTTAAGTAGCCCAAGTTAACTACAAGGAAAGAAATATGACTAGCCATGCTCAGTAAGTTTGATTTTGAAATTAGATATATAAAGGGTAAAGAGAACAAAGTGGTCAGTACACTTACCAAAAGGATTCAACTAAATCATCTGGAAACCATAAGATTTTAAGAAATGGACCTAGTGGAAAAGGTTAAAAATACAGGACAACATGGTGAAAAATATCAACAACTATGGGAAATTTTGCAATAAAATGGTGAATATGAAGATTATTATCTCACGGTTGATGATCTAATCAGATTCAAGAATAGAATTTATGTGCCAAATAGTGATGAATTTAAGAGGCTCATCATGAAAGAGTTCCATGATAATCCATATTCATGCCATCCTAGTTACCAGAAGACTCTTACAACAATTAAAAGGTTTTATTTTTGGCCAAATTTAAAGAAATAAGTTGTTGATTTCATTGCTAAATGCATAGAATGTTAGCAAGTGAAAGTTGAGTGAAAGCATCCAACGAGATTATTGTAGTCCATTCTCATTTTAGAATTGAAGTGGGAGGTGATCTCCATGGATACCATTACCATTTTACCAAAAACCTCCAGAAAACATGATGCAATTATGGTGGTGATTGACAAGTTGAGCAAGGTGGCTCATTTTATGTTGGTTAAATCCACCAACTCAATTAGTTAGGTGGCTCAAATTTTCATAAAAGAGATTGTGAGGTTGCATGAAGTTCCCAAGAAGATCATCTTATATAGGAATTCTAAGTTCACTTCCATGTTTTGGAAGGCGTTATTTGGAAGATTGGGGAATGAATTGGCCTTTAGTACTACTTATCATCCATAGATGGATTGAAAAATAGAAAGAGTGAGTTGAATCCTCAAGGACATGTTGAGGTTGTATGTAATGCACTATCAAAAGAAGTGGGGCAGGTATCTTCCACTCATATACTTCACATATAATAATGGCTACCAAGAGTCTTTGAATATGAGAATTTTAGAACACGCTTTGGCCAGGAGTGCCAAAAAAAACAAAACAAAATTTAAAACTAATTGCAGAAAAAATTACTTGCAGAAATTAATGCACACAACAAAATAATCAACTATGTTGTTTCCACAATAAAAAATAACTTCTGAAAAATCAACCAACACAAAACATTACATCACACTCTGCAAATAAAAACATGAAAAACTACAGTCCAAGCCCCTTCATTAACATAAACAACATTTATAAATATGCATGCCTCACTACCATGCCATCAAGGAGGTTATGTAGCCTCTAAGAATCCTCTCACACAATCATAGCCCCTAAAACACTCTCAAGAGACCCAAAGATAGCCCTGAATCCCCCTCTTACATCCTCCCCCAAAACCCGTACATAATCCCTAACCCTTGGATTTTTAGGGAATAATTTATTATTTTTATGAAAATATCTCACATCTAACTTTCCCTCCAAATGGCATGCACCTTTCATATCATTTTAATTAAATTTCCTATAATTTTACTTTCATTTGCATTAAATATTCTAAAGGTTATGTTAGAGTCGGTCTTGTCAGTCCTCTATCAAAGATCAAAACTCTTTCTGCATTTCATTTTTAGGAGTCCCGCTCCATTCACTCAGCTGCATTCCGCTAGGGGCATGCCATAATCTAATGGAAAAGGTCTTGTTAGTCATTTCCCCTCATGTCTGGCACCTACTGGCTTAGGTCTTTTGTCAATGTTCACTAAAGTCCATGACAATCAATGTTCGATCTTTTAATGGACAAGAGTCATTCTCAGTCATTAAGTCTAGGGATTAGTCAATTTTGTCTTCAACCATGTCCAATAAAGCCATGCAGACCAAAGGGAGGCCCTTACAAAGTTGTGATTCAAAGATTTTCATCTTCGTGTTGATAGATTACGACTGTTCTTCAAAACTTTGTTTTGAAGAAAAGTCAAACAGTGTGGCATTTGTGATAATTTTCCAAAAAAGTCTCTAGTTGATCTCTTCAAGCGCAGTCATGGTTTCCTTGGCCAAATGCCATGTCATGCAACCCCTGCAAAAAGTGCCAAAAATTTCATCATTTTAGCTAAAAAATCAAAGGGAAAAGTGAAATACAGAGTTGAATTAAATCAGGAAAAAGAGCCAAAATAAAACATTATCAAAGTGGGTTTTGAAGAAACAAAAATTAAACCCATGACTCCAATGTCTTTATATAAGATTCCCACAAGAAACAAAGTCATTTTGCATACCAAGGTTATAGAGAAACATTGCAAAGTGATTGTGAGAAGCAAGCACACGTTTTAGGTGAGTTTGGAGGAGTTGTCACAGGCACAGCGCACAGACAGAGTAGCGCGGAGCACATAGAGGGCGTGGTGCACACACAGAGCGTGGCACACTGGGTTTGCTGCATGGCGCACACCCACAAAGGCCCGGTTTTGTCCCAAATTTGCAACAAACCGCTTTGAATCCCTTCCAATTGACAGGTAGGGTCTACATCTCAGTTGCTCATATGTTTTTGTGAACATGATGGTGGTTTATGACCGTGTATAGTTGCAATAAAAACGCCTAAACCCTACCACTTGAAATCATCAAAACCATTGCTCTAAGGTTGAAAATTTGTTGGGTTAATACCAAGGATCCTCCTCCCTTTCCCTTTCATTTTTCCCCTTCTTTCCATTGTTCCCTTCCTCCCTATCCCATTTTTTCCTATTTTTACCCTACCCTAAAACATTACTAAACCCATATTCCCTATCCCCTCCACTCATTTGTCAATGTAAAACCCCAAATCCTACCTTATTAAATCCCCAAACCCCCCTACATGTCCCTAAACAAAATTTCTCCCCATAACCCCTAATCCCATCATATTATTCCCCTTCCTAACACTCCCTTTTGCATTGTTCCCCTTGGTGGGAGAGATCATAACAACACATAGTTTCATACCATGATCAAAGGAAAGTCCAAGCACATTCCATAGAAAGTAGTCATGGCATCTGAGCATTCATCGGAGTATGAAATGGAAACCCAAAGTGATTCATTCTCGAAAGAACAGGCTCCCCGGAGACATCATAAAAGTGGAAAACATGTTAGGGATGATTAGATATCATTTTGGGATTCAACTGCGTTAAGTAAGTCATTCACGTATGACCATTTCCATGAGAGGTAGTCGTAACTGACTAATGTCTTATGATTTTTTGAATAGTTCACTTTGCACTCATTGCATCGGGTGATGCTCACAGGGGTGAAGAAGTGGGATTGAAACTAGTGAAATGTGGAGAACGAATCACATAGCATCACTCATCACTTTCGGGGCTTGCACCCGGTAACCAGGACTTCCCAGGAGGTCACCCATCCCAGATCTCCTCTGGCTCAAGCGCGCTTAACTGTGGAGTTTTTCCCCACAATCAAGCCCACTTAGCTTGCTACCCCATTTGCAAAACCTTAGCAAGTATTGTGCCTCATGAACCATTCAAGTAGAGATCCCTTGACTCTTTTTGAATTTAAGTATGGGGGTTTCCGCAGTGCATTATATTAGATATCATTTTGGGATTCAACTGCGTTATTTAAGTCATTCACGTATGACCATTTTCATGAGAGGTAGTCGTAACTGACTAATTTCTCATGATTTTTGAATAGTTCACTTAGCACTCATTGCATCGGGTGATGCTCACAGGGGTGAAGAAGTGGGATTGAAACTAGTGAAATGTGGAGAACGAATCACATAGGATCAATCATCACTTCCGGGGCTTGCACCCGGTAACCAGGACTTCCCAGGAGGTCACCCATCCCAGAACTCCTCTGGCTCAAGCGCGCTTAACTGTGGAGTTTTTCCACAATCAAGCCCACTTAGCTTGCTACCCCATTTGCAAAAACCTTAGCAAGTATTGTGCCTCATGAACCATTCAAGTAGAGATCCCTTGACTCTTTTTGAATTTAAGTATGGGGGTTTACGCAGTGCATTATATTAGGTATCATTTTGGGATTCAACTGCGTTAAGTAATTCATTCACGTATGACCATTTCCATGAGAGGTAGTCGTAACTGACTAAAGTCTCATGATTTTTTGAATAGTTCACTTAGCACTCATTGCATCGGGTGACCATTTCCATGAGAGGTAGTCGTAATTGATTAATGTCTCATGATTTTTTGAATAGTTCACTTAGCACTCATTGCATCGGGTGATTCTCACAGGGGTGAAGAAGTGGGATTGAAACTAGTGAAATGTGGAGAACGAATCACATAGCATCAATCATCACTTCCGGGGCTTGCACCCGGTAACCAGGACTTCCCAGGAGGTCACCCATCCCAGAACTTCTCTGGCTCAAGCGCGCTTAACTGTGGAGTTTTTCCACAATCAAGCCCACTTAGCTTGCTACCCCATTTGCAAAACCTTAGCAAGTATTGTGCCTCATGAACCATTCAAGTAGAGATCCCTTGACTCTATTTGAATTTAAGTATGGGGGTTTACGCAGTGCATTATATTAGATATCATTTTGGGATTCAACTGCGTTAAGTAAGTCATTCACGTATGACCATTTCCATGAGAGGTAGTCGTAATTGATTAATGTCTCATGATTTTTTGAATAGTTCACTTAGCACTCATTGCATCGGGTGATTCTCACAGGGGTGAAGAAGTGGGATTGAAACTAGTGAAATGTGGAGAACGAATCACATAGCATCAATCATCACTTCCGGGGCTTGCACCCGGTAACCATGACTTCCCAGGAGGTCACCCATCCTAGATCTCCTTTGGCTCAAGCGCGCTTAACTATGGAGTTTTTCCCCACAATCAAGCCCACTTAGCTTGCTACCCCATTTGCAAAACCTTAGCAAGTATTGTGCCTCATGAACAGTAGGGATGAACCAACCACCCTCACAGAATTGTAGGCATGCCCTCTTGCTATGTCATGTTTCCAGCATCTGTCATGTTTTGAGTTTTGCCAAAAGGTGGCTAGTGTTCGAGTTCATCATGAGTTGGCCCATCTTTTTGTGCTTCACTTACATGGAGATCACTCTATCTTGGTCGGTGTCACCTTCACTCTGACTCCCGAAACTGCCTCATTAGCAATCGGCATATCGAACGTTGGAGAAACATGGCACAAGAAATAAAAGGTTGATCAGCAGCACTATGAGCCTTTCATTAAGGCTAATTTCTTGAGGCAGCTCAAAAGAGTCTTTCCATTCCGATATTTGAAAGATGAATATGCTCCACTCATGAAGTTGATCATGAATTATTTCAGCTGTGAGGGGAGGTTCTCTCGTCTATATGCCTATCACATCAGGTTGCTCATGCACTTTACCAGGGTACGGATGATGAACATCCCATATTTCATTTGCAGGAACATAGAAAGGTTGAACACCTTCATGCAGCATAAGACTCCTCAGTAGCAACTTAACAATGTTTATCATTTTTCTCTTATTACGATTTTGGTCGTTCATCAGCTAGGATTACAGGGCATTACTTGGGATGACTTCATCTCCCGTGACCTCTTCAGCACTTCACAGGTATTATCAGAGGTTGAACATGAGATAGGTGGTCCTTCTCATCAGTATGAGCACCATGAGACCACTACTATGCCGGTATTCATCACCTATCAGAGAGGCAGTAGACATTTGTTCGCAGTAGCAAAGCGAGTGTTATCTCCACCCGGGGTGGAAGGGGCCTCGATTCTAACATCGACAACACAGGTACAGGACAAGGGCAAGAGGCCCACGCATGACGAGGGGCCATCAGGTGAAAAAGAGGTCGACTTCATCCTCATTCATGATGATGATACAGATGTGGAGAGTGCCAAACTTAAGAGGACCATCCAGGAGTAGCAAACGGAGATCCAAGCCTTGTCTCTCAATTTGGAGAGGGCTAGGTGGATTATCAGGTATTTGCAGCAGAGGAACAAACAGCTTGAAGACCAACATGAGATCATGGAGCTACGAAACATCCGCGAGAATCACCAGGCTGCCCAACATAGGAGGATTGAGCTCACTCCATTAGAGCAAGAGATTAACAATGACCGAGAGTCTTAGCTCGAGCGTATCAAAATCCACCTTGAGAGATTGCTAGAGAAGGCTAACAAGGACAAAATCATATTGAGGTGGATGGTTTATCACTACAGGGCATGGAACTTGAGTTCAAAGGCTCGGATAAGGAGTTTGAAAGCGAAATTGAGGGAGAGCGACAAAAAGACAAAAGAGGCAAAAATAGCAATATCAACTCCGAATCTTGGTTGAATCCTCTGTGGCCCAACATAGCACTTCATAGGGAACCTCCAACCCAAATTTCAAAACATTTGGGGCAATTTTGTTCACTTGACAAATTTTTGGGCACAAAACAGGGTTTTTCTCCCTGTTTTGGATTGGGAGCTCCAAATCAAGAATGGTTTGCATTTTTGGATTCAACATGAAAAATCATGACTGTTGGTGCATCACCAAGAAGTTTGGGCAATTTTTGAGTCCCCAAGAGGTCAAAAACACTCAAACAATGACCTCTCTGCCCCTATTTTGACACACAAGAAGCAGTCTTGGGAGAATGAAGTTTTGGAGGGGCAAATGAGCACCAAATTCAGAAATTCCACTTGGATTGGAAAGTAAACAGGCAGGGATTTCTAACAAGCACACATGGGCACAATTTCGACTTTATTAGGTACCTAAAACTTTCCTCCAAAGTGGCGTGGCACATATAGACCCAAAGGCCAAAATCACTTCCACTCTACGAAATTTCGATTCACGACTTTCTCCAAGTGGGCCCACTCATTTACACTACACTTTTTTCAGCACCTAAGGCAAAGTTTAAAGAGTATTTTCACTAAAGGTTGGCTTCTATCCAAGTGGAAAAGGAATGCGAGCAGTCACTCAAGCTGTTTGTCATTTTTGTAACGCTGCACCTGTCACTAATGGTTGGCTTTCCATTTCCATTTCGTAATAATTTGAAAAACTCCTCAGTTGTGGGTCGTTCCATTTCCCAATGGCATAGTCTATTTATTGTATGTAAAATCATTTGCAAAAGTTGGTTGTAATTTCTAGGATACTGTGGGAGAGAAATTCAGTTCTTCATTGTATATTTTGACATAGAATTAATGAAAGGCAGCAGCTCTGGTTCATGAGATTCATGTGGTGTGAGTGTAGCAAATGTGTTCTCTTTATGTTTCATATGTATTTTGTTATGTTTCACAGTTCCTTCATATTCATTTCAGCGAAATTTTCTAAGTAAGATAAGGTAGACTTCATGTTTATTGCTCTGCCTGTGGGAAATTTCACGTTCTATGTTCTTCTTCTGTTGAAAAGGATTCATGTGTTTACGCCCTTTTCACCCTCCTAAACAATCTTTCCATTCCGTGTTATTTCAAATTTAATTGCTAGGCTTTCCTCCTGTCTTGCCTCACGAAGTAATATGTGCCTTTGTGTTAAATTCTCTGCTCATACTATTCGTTGGTCCCATATATCCCAGAAAATCAGTCATTTATAAAAAATTGCTTCATGTTTCCATATTTATTTACCTAGCCTAAAATCAATATTCACTGTAAGTCATTTCAAGCCATATTTTTTAATTATTCACTGAGCGTGTCATGGAGAGAGCCCTCTCTTGTTCTAGTAGGGCTAGCTACCATACTGAGCGTGGTTTGTGGTTACCCTGAATTTTGCCTTCCTTCAACCTAAGGCAGATTTAGGTGCTAACCTAGTGGTGAATCCACTGGGGAACTACGAAATTACATCCCTTACTTCTGATAATTCTAAGCTTCTGGATGATAAGTTTAGGATTTGATAGGCTGAGTGAGTTGGTCGTGTCCTTTTGATTTTTCTTAATAGCACGCTGGCTTCTAGAAGATATACCAGAGCTAATCCAGATCCAGATCCTCTGCACATCTATGAAAATCCCAACTTGATTCCAAGACTTCGTCGTCAAGAGAGCTCTATATCTCCCGTGTTCAAATCCCATTCATGTCCTGACATATTTGAGTATCTTGAAGAAATAGATTTTGATGAGCAGTTTGAAATATCATTGTTCGAGACCAAATCCGAAAGGGTGGTTGACTCTATTGTCCCCAATCCACAGTTTCTTGTAGAATTGGAGACTGAAAGGGCTAATCATTCAATTGATAATTACATTGTGGCACAGCTTCAAACTCCAATTGCTAGCCCCCTACAAACTGTGCACACTCCTCCAACACCTCCAAGGCCAAACCCACCAAGAGTGATGGCTGCTCTTTTTGTGCCTCTTGTCTTGCCTCAAGTTTTAGATGATATGCCTGCAGATTATCAAAGAAAAATCTTGTTTTTTTATGGCACTCCTAACAGCATTACCGCTCAGCAACATGTGGACAAAATGGCAGATTTCTGTGAACTTCACGAGAGTGATGCAGGGAATGTGGCAATGAGACTCTTTGTACAGACATTTGCAGGTGAAGTGAGGAAATGGTTCAGAGGTTTTCCGACTGCACGTATCGCTACCTTGGCCGACCTTGAAAGACAATTTTTAGGCCACTGGGAAGTGAAAAATAATCCACTCCAAATTCTGGTTGAATATGAGCAAATCAAACGAAACACTGGTGAGTCGGTCCAAGATTACTGCATCAGATTCAATTCTGTTTATAATGAAATTCCCGATCATCTAAGGCCACCGGTGGGGCTATCCATGGTGAAGTTTCCGAATGGTTTTGATGCTGAGATGGCTTATCAATTAAGAGAGAGAGAACCGGCCACAATGGAAGACATGCAGAAGATCGTGGTCAGCGTTGAAGAAAATTTTCTGACCAAGAGGGCTAGAGCAAAGGCAGAGAAGAAGGTCACTGTAAAACAAGAATCTTCCTCGGTAGATCAACTACTCCAGAAGGTAGAGCAGATGCTTGAAAGGGTGAAACTTGACAAACCTGAGCCACAAGTTAGAAATCCTAACTTTCGTGGCCAGCAACAGCCACAATATAGAATAAGCAAGAGAGATCTGTGAGCCCAAGAGCAGATAGCACAACAGCCTGTACAACCACCTTTGCAGCAAAATTTTGTGCATGGACCAGAGTCAGATGAGGACGAGAATATAATAGGTGAATAAAACCACCTCTTTACTCCTGATGATTTGCCTATTTATATTACTGAGGATCACGAGTATGCAGAAAGCTCGGTTGTACACAAAGATGCAGATTTCATTCTAGCCAATGACACCATTTTGGAGGAAGAATCAGATGAGTACCAAAGAGGCTATATGAATACTCTGTCCGCCCAGCAGCAGTGATATTCACTTAGAAATAGATATGTGTCGGTTAAACCAATTCAGAAGAGGAAGGACGTTGAGGCATCAAAGAATGATTCATCAGTTACACAAAGGAAAGGAAAGGAGGCGGTTGATCCGGGTAGTAGCAAATCACCATCAGTAGAAAAATCAAATCAGCCAATTGCATTGAAAGAAAAGGAAAGGAAAGAGGTAGAAAAAAATCTCGCTTTTAATTTAGAGAATGAAATTTCTAAATTGAAGGTATCCATTCCCTTGACTGAAATAATGAGGAACAACAGTTATAGAGGGCAAGTGTCTAAAATTTTGAATTTTGACCCAATGTCTGACATGGTGAATGTCGAAGATGATCAACCCGAAATTATTTCTGGGCCAGCATCAAATGCTGATTCTGCTGATAGTGATGTGCCACCTTTTTATATCATTTTAAGATTGCATGATTTTGTATTACATAATGCCATGTTTGATTTCAGAGCTTCTCACAATCTCATGCCCAAGGCTATCATGGATAATCTGGGTCTGGACATCACCCAGCAATACCATGATCTCTATTCATTTGATTCCAGCAAAGTAAGATGTATCAGGCTCATCAAATACTTGGTTGTGAGTCTGGATCAACTCCCAATGAAGAATGTTTTGATGGACATTGTTGTAGCAGATATTCCTCCCAGGTTTGGCATGCTTCTTTCCAAGTCTTGGTTAGAAAAATTGAAAGGGACACTACAACTAGATTTCTCCTATGCAACGATTCCGGTGTTTGGCCAAATGAGGAAATTGTATTGGGAACAAAAAACGAAATACATGATTACAAGCAAGGAGAAACCAATAAATCATCTGATTAATTATGTACATACAGATTTAGAGTCTTTTGTTTTGTATTCTGATAGTTTCAATGATATCGATAGTCAGTTAGTAGAAGCAGATGATATTCCAGAACTAAAAAAAAATTTCAGAGGAGTTTAAAGAGAGACGGACAAGGACAACAAAACACCGTTGAGTGCTTAGCTAAAAGTAATGGACAACAAGTAGACAAAGCACAACAAACATATTTTCAACACTTGCAAGAGGAGGAAGAAGGTTTGTGGACCATGGATTTTGATGGAGCAGTGGGAAATGATGGTGCTGGAATTGGGATTTTGGTACGCAGTCCTTTCTCCGCCCCAAACAAAGTGCCTAGTAACGTGCAGGTATGCTCTTACAAGTTGGCTTTTGATTGTTCAAACAATGAAGCTAAGTATGAAGCTCTGATTTCTAGCCTAAAAATTCTAAGAAATCTGGATGCTAAGAGGATTGCAGTATATGGCGACTCCGAATTGGTGATTAAGTAGGTCAGAGGCGAATATCAAGCAAAGCATCCTCAGATGCGGGCTTATCGGAATGCAGTCCTAGACATCCTAAAATTATTTTCAGAATACACCTTGACATGTGTGCCTCGTATACAAAATTGCATTGCCGATGCTCTTGCTAAGGCAGCGAGTAGTTTGAAGATCCCAATGAACTCCAATAATAAATTTGAAATCCATGTCAAGCATCGCCCAACCATCCCGGACAATTAGAGATATTGGCAAGTTTTCCAAGATGATGAGGAGATTGATGATTTTCTGTAAAACAAAGGTAAGTTCAAAGAAACCTCAATTGATGTAGAAAATGACGATGGTAAAGATAATGGTAAAGATGATGTGCAGATCAATCAAATGGATGTGTTGCAGCTAAATAATAACATTATTCCTAAAGGCGTGATACCTTTAGAAGAACTCTTTGATCAAGATGATGTAGCCCGCAAACCAACATTGCAGCCAACAGAGAAGGGTGTGGAAGAGGTCAACGTCGGAACAACTGCTAATCCTAAAATGGTTAAACTATCTAAAGCATTGCCAGAAAAGATCAAGGACAAATATATCAGTTTGTTGTCTTCATTTGCAGATGTGTTTGCTTGGGACTATTCTGACTTAAAGACATATGATACCAATATTATTCAGCACACTATACCCATTAAGCCCAATCAAAAACCTTTCATACAAAAGTTGAGAAAGCTAAATCCAAAGCTACTGCCATCAATTGAAAAGGAGATAAACAGGTTGTACAAATCAGGGATCATTGTTCCCATCAGATTTTCGGATTGGATCTCTAATTTGGTGCCAGTACGAAAGAAGACAGGTGAGATTTGCTTGTGCATTGATTTTAGAAATCTCAATAAAGTTTCATTGAAAGATAACTATCCATTTCCTAAAATGGACCATATACTTCAGCGAGTACTCAGAGCATCTTGTATGTCACTACTTGATGGTTATTCTGGATATAACCAAGTTTCTGTCCATGAAGATGATCGAGACAAGACAGCGTTCACCACTCTGTGGGGAACTTTTCATTACGCTAAAATGCCTTTCGGTTTGAAGAACACGGGTACCACATTTCAGCATGCAATGGACTTGGCTTTCACAAGTGAGAAGGATGTCTTTTTGGTTGTGTACCTAGATGATCTGACGGTGTTTTCCAAATCTGATGAAGAACACATGTATCATCTAAAAACTATCTTTCAAAAGTGAAGAAAATATGGCCTGTCACTGAATCCGAAAAAGATCTTGTTCACCATGGAGGAAGGCAAACTACTCGGGCACATTATCTCAAAGGATGGCATTCATATTGACCCGGCACATGTACAAGCGATTTAGCAAATCGATCTGCCCCAGAATAAGAAAGAGATTCAATCTTTCAATGGTAAAATGAATTTTATACGCCACTTTGTACCTAATCTTACTGAAGACCTAAGAGAGATTACAAACATGCTTAAGAAGGACAACCAAGTGAAATGGACAGAGGAGGATGTAAAATCTTTCAATTTAGTCAAATTGTCTCTTTCTTCAGCTCCAGTTCTAGTCAGCCCGGACTACACTCAAGATTTCATATTGTTTTCATTTGCTTCGGAGCATACTATGGTAGCTGTGTTATTGCAGAAAAGAGATGATCATGAAAGACCCATTGCATTCTTCAGCATATCCATAAGAGATGCAACCTTAAAATACAACATCATTGAGAAGCAAACCCTTGCACTTGTGAAAGCATTGAAAGACTTTAAGGTATATATTCTACAGTCTCATATTTTGGCCTATGTTCCTAATGCTATTGTAAAAGATGTTTTAGTGTAGACCGATCCGGAAGGAAGACGAGGCAAGTGGATTGTAGCTTTGTTGGAATACGATGTGGAAATAAATCCCACAAAGCTTGTTAAAGGACAGGGATTGGCAAAGTTAATGGACGAGTCAAACTTGCACGCCTTAGACATAAATTTGATCGCTGCTATGTTCGATGAGAATGAGGAAGGTTCGTCAATTCAGGTATCTGAAATGTTTTCTCTTTCTCCGTGGTATTCAGATATCATATATGTGCTTAAAAATTTGTCACCACCTCCCGGCATGACTAGAAACAAAGCTAGAACACTCAAATTGAAGGCTGCCAAGTTTTGCATTCTAAATTCTGCACTTTATTGGAAAGATCCCCGTGGCGTTCTGTTAAATTTCTTGGTGGAAAAAGAAGCAAAGAAGGTCATGGAGGATTTCCACGAGGGAGACTGTGGTGGTCACCTTTTTTGGAAATCAACAGCAAATAAAGTCCTGAGGGCGGGATACTATTGGCTGACATTGTTTGCTGATGTATATAAGATGGTCAAGAGCTGGCATAAGTGTCAGATTCTCGAAGGGAGGCAGAAGTTACAACCTTTACCACTCAAGCCCATTGAAGTGAGTGCCCCTTTTCAGCAATGGGGGTTGGATTTCATTGGTGAAATTCATCCCGCTTCTTCCGGTCAGCATAGATGGATCCTCATAGCAACAGATTATTTCACGAAATGGATTGAAGCAATTCCCACCAGACAAGCTACAGGTGCGGTAATTATTTCATTCCTTGAAAATAACATCTTGTCTCACATTGGTTTCCCGAATAAGTTAATCACTGATAACGCAACAGCTTTCAAATCAAAAAGGATGGTGGAGTTTGTCATAAATATCACATCATTTTGGGTCACTCAACTGCCTATCATCCGCAAGGCAATGGATTGGCGGAGTCTTCTAATAAATCATTGCTCAACATCATCAAGAAGCTGTTGGAAATAAACAAGAAGAGTTGGCATAAGAGGTTGGCCAATGCACTTTGGGCAGATCGGGTCAGTCAGAAGAAATCCATTGGTATGTCACCTTTTGAGCTTGTTTATGGAGTTGATATGGTGTTTCCTACCTCTCTCGCAGCCCCGGTAGTCAAACTTCTTCAGGAGGCTGGCAGTGAAGACGATCCTATGCAGAGAAGATTGAATCAAATGGTCCACTTACAACAGACCAGAGAAGAAGTCTTCCAAAACACATCCAAGTTGCAGGAGAAGATTAAGAAAATTTATGACAGAAAAGCAAAGGCAGACAAATTTCAATTGGATGATGTGGTGCTGAAGTGGGATGCAAGGAATGAGGAAAAAGGTAAGCACGGTAAGTTCGAGAATCTCTGGAAAGGACCCTTCAAGATTGCAGCATATCGGGGTCAGAATGCCTTTCTTCTGAAGGAAATGAACGGGGAAGATTGTCCAGGAGGGCCGATCAATGGTCAACTGCTCAAGCGGTACCATTTCTGAGTTATTGACGTTGCTTCCACTGTCACTGTAAATACCATTTTATTTCAGTTTGGTTAGAGTTTGTCAAGTTAGTCTTCAAGTCATTTAAATATCAAATTTGAGTCAATTTTTTTGGTCATTTTAGTTTCATAAATGAGTTAGAGTCTTGTGTTGTTTGTCGAAATAATGACTCCATAGCCCAATGGATGAAGGCACTGTCTAGCTCTTCCAGAGATCTGTTGTTTCGGCACCTCCAAGGAGCTACCATCCCCCATTGGAGCTAATGTTAGAGTTGGTCTTGTCAGTCCTCCGTCAAAGATCAAAACTCTTTCTGCATTTCATTTTTAAGAGTCCCGCTCCATTCACTCAGCTGCATTCCGCTAGGGGCATGCCATAATCTGATGGAAAAGGTCTTGTTAGTCATTTCCCCTCATGTCCGGCACCTACTGGCTTAGGTATTTTGTTAATGTTCACTAAAGTCCATGACAGTCAATGTTCGATCTTTTAATGGACAAGAGTCATTTTCAGTCATTAGGTCTAGGGATTAGTCAATTTGGTCTTCAACCATGTCCAATAAAGCCATGCAAACCAGAGGGAGGCCCTTACAAAGTTTTGATTCAAAGATTTTCATCGTCATGTTGATAGATTACGACTGTTCTTCAAAACTCTATTTTGAAGAAAAGTCAAACAGTGTGACATTTGTGATAATTTTCCAAAAACGTCTCTAGTTGATCTCTTCAGGCGCAGTCATGGTTTCCTTGGCCAAATTCCATGTCATGCAACCCCTGCAAAAAGTGCCAAAAATTTCATCATTTTAGCTAAAAATTCAAAGGGAAAAGTGAAATACAAAGTTGAATTAAATTGGGAAAAAGAGCCAAAATAAAACATTATCAAAGTGGGTTTTGAAGAAACAAAAATTAAACCCATGACTCCAATGTCTTTATATAAGATTCCCACAAGAAACAAAGTAATTGTGCATACCAAGGTTATAGAGAAACATTGCAAAGTGATTGTGAGAAGCAAGCACGTGTTTTAGGTGAGTTTGGAGGATTTGTCACAGGCGCGACGCACAGATAGAGGAGCGCAGCGCACATAGAGGGCGCGGTGCACACACAGAGCGCGGCACACTAGGTTTGCAACGCGACGCACACGCACAAAGGCCCGGTTTTGTCCCAAATTTGCAACAAACCGCTTTGAATCCCTTCCAATTGACAGGTAGGGTCTACATCTCAGTTGCTCATATGTTTTTGTGAACATGATGGTGGTTTATGACCGTGTATAGTTGCAATAAAAATGCCTAAACCCTACCACTTGAAATCATCAAAGCCATTTCTCTAGGGTTGCAAATTTTTTGGGTTAATACCAAGGTTCCTCCTCCCTTTCCCTTTCATTTTTCCCCTTCTTTCCATTTTTCCCTTCCCCCTATCCCATTTTTCCCTATTTTTACCTTACCCTAAAACATTACTAAACCCCTATTCCCTATTCCCTCCACTCATTTGTCAATGTAAAACCCAAAATCCTACCTTATAGAATCCCCAAACCCCCCTACATGTCCATAAACAAAATTTCTCCCCATAACCCTAATCCCATCATATTATTCCCCTTCCTAACACTCCCTTTTGCATTGTTCCCCTTGGTGGCAGAGATCATAACAACACATAGTTTCATACCATCATCAAAAGGCAGTCCAAGCACATTCCATACACAGCAGTCATGGCATCTGAGCATTCATCGGAGTATGAAATGGAAACCCAAAGTGATTCATCCTCGAAAGAACAAGCTCCCCGGAGACATCATAAAAGTGGCAAACATGTTAGGGATAAACCAACCACCCTGACAGAATTGCATGCCTGCCCTCTTGCTATGTCATGTTTCCAACATCTGTCATGTTTTGAGTTTTTTCAAAAGGTGGCTAGTGTTCGAGTTCATCATGAGTTGGCCCATCTTTTTGTGCTTCACTTACATGGAGATCCCTCTATCTTGGTTGGTGTCACCTTCACTCTGACTCCCAAAACTGTCTCATTAGCAACTAGCATACCGAACGTTGGAGAAACATGGCACAAGAAACAAAAGGTTGATCGGTAGCACTATGAGCCTTACATTAAGGCCAGTTTCTTGAGGCAGCTCCAAAGAGTCTTTCCATTTCGATATTTGAAAGATGAATATGCTCCACTCATGAAGTATTTCAGCTGTGAGGGGAGGTTCTCTCGTCTATATGCCTATCACATCAGGTTGCTCATGCACTTTACCAGGGTACGGACGATGAACATCCCATATTTCATTTGCAAGAACATAGAGAGGATGAACACCTTCATGCAAAACAAGACTCCTCAGCAGCAACTTAACAATGTTTATCATTTTGCTCTTATTAAGATTTTGGTTGTTCATCAGCTGGGATTACAGGGCATTACTTGGGATGACTTCATCTCCCGTGACCTCTTCAGCACTTCACAAGTATTATCAGAGGTTGAACATGAGATAGGTGGTCCTTCTCATCAATATGAGCACCATGAGACCACTATTATGCCGGTATTCATCACCTATCAGAGAGGCAGTAGACATTTGTTCGTAGCAGCAAAGCGAGTGTTATCTCCACCCGGGGTGGAAGGGGCCTCACTTCCGACATCGAAAACACAGGTACAGGACAAGGGCAAGAGGCCCATGCATGACGAGGGGCCATCAAGTGAACAAGAGGCCTACTTCATCCTCATTCATGATGATGATACAGATGTGGAGAGTGCCAAACTTAGGAGGACCATCCAGGAGGAGCAAACGAAGATCCAAGCTTTGTCTCTCAGTTTGGAGAGGGCCAAGTGGATTATCAGGTATTTGGAGCATAGGAACAAACAAATCGAAGACTAGCATGAGATCATGGAGCTGCAAAACATCCGCGAGAATCGCCAAGCTGCCCAACATAGGAGGATTGAGCTCACTCCATTAGAGCAAGAGATTAACAATGACCAAGAGTCTTGGCTCGAGCGTATCAACATCCACCTTGAGATACTACTAGAGAAGGCCGACAAGGAAAAAACCATATTGAGGTGGATGGTTTATCACTACAGTGCACGGAACATGAGTTCAAAGGCTCGGATAAGGAGTTTAAAAGCGAAATTGAGGAGAGCGACAAAAAGACAAAAGAGGCAAAAAGAGAAATATAAGCTGCAAATATTGGTTGAAGCCTTTTTGGCCTAGCATAGCACTTCATAGGGAACCTCCAGCCCAAATTTCAAAAAAATTGGGGCAATTTTGGTCACTTGACAAATTTTTGGGCACAAAACAGGGTTTTTCTCCCTGTGCGCAGCGCCACTGCCGCAGCGCTTAGGATTGGGAGCTCCAAATCAAGAATGGTTTGCATTTTTGGATTCAGCATTAAAAATCATGACTGTTGATGCATGGCCAAGAATTTTGGGCAAGTTTGAGTCCCCAGGAGGTCAAAAACACTCAAAAAATGACCTCTCTGCCCCTATTTTGACACACAGGAAGCAGTCTTGGGAGAATGAAGTTTTGGAGGGGCAAATGAGTAGCAAATTCAGAAATTCTACTTGCATTGGAAAGTAGACAGGCAGGGCTTTCTACCAAGCACACTTGGGCACAATTTTGACTTCAGCAAGTACCTCAAAATCGCCTCCAAAGTGGCGCGGCGCATATAGACCCAAAGGCCAAAATCACTTCCGCTCCACGAAATTTCGATTTGTGACTTTCTCCAAGTGGGCCCACTCATTTACACTACACTTGTTTTGGCACCTAAGACAAAGTTTAAAGATTATTTCACTAAAGTTTGGCTTCTATCCAAGTGGCAAAGGAAGGCGAGCAGTCACTCAAGTCGTTTGTCATTTTTGTAACGCTGCACCTGTCACTAATGGTTGGCTTTCCATTTCCATTTTGTAATAATTTGAAAAACTCCCCAGCTGTGGGTCGTTCCATTTCCCAATGGCATAGTCTATTTATTGTATGTAAAATCATTTGCAAAAGTTGGTTGTAATTTCTGGAACATTGTGGGAGAGAAATTCAGTTCTTCATTGTATATTTTGACAGAGAATTAATGAAAGGCAGCAGCTCTGGTTCATGAGATTCATGTGGTGTGAGTGTATCAAATGTGTTCTCTTTATGTTTCATATGTATTTCGTTATGTTTCACAGTTCCTTCATATTCATTTCAGTGAAATTTTCTAAGTAAGATAAGGTAGAATTCATGTTTATTGCTCTGCTTGTGGGAAAGTTTCACATTCTGTGTTCTTCTTCTATTGAAAAGGATTCATGTGTTTATGCCCTTTTCACCCTCCTAAACAATATTTCCATTCCGCATTATTTCAAATTTAATTGCTAGGCTTTCTGCCTGTCTTGCCTCACGAAGTAATATGTGCCTTTGTGTTAAATTCTCTGCTCATACTGTTCGTGGTCCCATATATCCCAGAAACTCTGTCATTTATAAAAAATTGCTTCGTGTTTCCATATTTGTTTACCTAGCCTAAAATCAATATTCACTTTAAGTCATCTCAGAGCATATTGTTTAATTATTCACTGAGCATGACACGGAGAGATCCCTCTCCTGTTCTGGTAGGGCTAGCTACCAGAATGAGTGTGGTTTGTGGTTACCCTGAATTTTGCCTTCCTTCAGCCTAAGGCAGATTTAGGTGCTAACAGGTTACATTCAAGCTCCAACAGGCCCCTAGCATAAATCTTGGCTCGTCCCTAACTAGCTGTAGGTGAACATCCACACTCACATTTGCTACTGTTGTGCAATTCAAATCCTCCTCTAAGTGTTGAACTGCAAGTTGCTTCCCTATTCTACTCTACTATTGTGATCCCTCCTAGAGCACTTCTTCCTTTATGGGTATCCCATCCACTTCCTCACATGACCCCATGTCCTCTCTCCTTCTCTTTTTGCTCTATCTACTCCAGTCCGCAAGTTTCTCCCTATTATTCTCCCTTTTACCATTATCCATGTTTGTTGTACATGCTCGAATACTCTATCCTGTATCATTGTTAGTGATGTTGGACTCTGTTGCTATTGGGGGTTTTTTTTATAAAACTTTATCTCTATCTCTCTACATTTTTTTCTTCTCTCGGACAGTTGAAATTGTAGTGTGTCATCTGATTTGATTAGGACTAGATAATAACACCAGTGGGGGTCTTAAAAAAGGCTACCCATAGATTCTTTCCTCGACTTAATTTTTGTGTTGCATGGCCTTCCATACACTGACAACGTAAAACATAATAAAAAATAACAAAAATAAAAATAGGCCACCATATCATGTACAAATTTATGGGTTCTTCACATCGTGAGCTAGGCCCACCTCACACAATTTGTTTGCAAAATTTCTAATCATTCCCCTTACACTGCTATTATACCCACACTCTGAAATTCGCCATGCTCCTTTCCTGGCTACTGAAAGCAACATTTCAACTCTTCCAAGAGGCTCCCCCAAGTAATAGGTCACCTCATGTACCTTTAATAATATACATCAATAAGTGAAAGCCCCTTTGACCCCTGAACATGATCCTCACAAAACAAATCTCAAGAATCAGTGTTTCCCTATGTATAGGCATGACCATAGATCCTTTTACATCCTACCACAACACTCAAAATGTATGACCATAAATCACTCATGTAGTCCTGACAACTACATGATAAAGATCCATACTAACCACTAACATGCTTTGGGGAGGATCCCACAGTCAAGAATCCTTAAGAGGACCACCTCCCATCATATGATAGTTACGGTTTGAAGTTTCAATAGCCATATGTCACATCATTGTGGTGACAAAAAATAAAAGCATGCTCGTTCACAAGAATCATATAAATAAACCTGGGACAAGTTGGAGCTCCATTAGTACCATTTCTTTGCTACACCTTCTCTGCCTTCATGTGGTCCTGTGATGGAAAACCTCATGGCGTAGTCTTCTCACTCATCATTGGTCACATTGGGTGTTTCATCTTACTGAGTGACGGTAGTGACAGTGGAACTAGTATGCTAGCTACTATTGTTGTGTTGATGCCATCATACCTACAAGTGAGTACCAACCCCATGCCAGCCCCACTATCACATTCTTTACTTACATGATGCTTCTTGTATATGTGTTGTTCCTCTCCACAACATGCTTGTTCTTCCTCATTGTGCGACCCAACATGTAATTCCTCTTCCTTAGATCCACTACAATTCTTTGTATTTGGCCATCGAATCTCTATGGGGATGTCCTTTTGACTGATTCCCCGTGCATAACATTTTTCTACCATATTTGCACAACAATGGGAGGATCTCTGCAAGCTTGAGTCTCTTCCTACTAGAACCTCCAAGTTTGAGATCTTGTGAATGTAGGGTAGAACCTAGGAATGTTGGCCATGAAAGGTTCACGTTTTGATAGTGTGGATTGATGTTGTGAATCATTAGAAAACCATTTTAAGAACACAATGAGATGGTTGTATGTCCACATTGGATTTTAAAGATAAATTTTCTTCCAATAACCTTGAACGTGCCACATATCTCAAACATCCATAGCTCAAAACATGGAAAACCCAAAACAAAAATTGATCCAAGAAGTTGATGATTTTGCATTCTTCTTGAGGCTACAGACTAGTCAGACCCACAACCAGAATCTAACCACATATCCATTCACTTGGGATTCTCTACATTATTGCTACCACCTATCTAGAGAGAGCATCTGAGACTTTTTATTTGGTGCACATTTTTGGAAAATGCTCTGGCCAAGAACACCAACAAAAACAAAATAGAAATTTAAAACTAATTGCATAAAAATTTACTCGTAGAAAACTAACACACACAACAAAATAATAAACTATTTCATTGCTACAATAAAAACGAACTACTGAAAACATCAACCCACATGACAAATTACATCACACTATGCAATAAAAACATGACAAACTAGATTTTGAACTTCATTAACATAAACAACATTTACAAATATGTAATGCTTCCTACCATGCTGGCGGG
Source organism: Pinus taeda (assembly GCA_000404065.3). Lineage (NCBI taxonomy): Eukaryota > Viridiplantae > Streptophyta > Pinopsida > Pinales > Pinaceae > Pinus > Pinus taeda. The sequence continues at coordinate 17,530 of APFE030611680.1, read as the reverse complement.
GAGTCTGCATAGCCTCTCATACTCCTCTAACACAATCAAAATCATTACAACACTCATATAGCCATGAATCCCCCTCTTACGTGTTTAACAAAAACCCTTACATAATCCCTAATCCTATGAGTTGGAGGGAATAATTTATTATTCTTATGAAAATATCTCACAACTAAATTTCCCTCCAAATGACATGTACCTTTCATAGAATTTCAATTACATTTCTTATCATTTCACTTTAATGTACATTAAATGCTCTAAGGGTTTCATTCAAGCTACAACATAGCCCATTTGAGGCATTGTATGGGAGGACTTGCAATACTCCTATCAGCTGGAGTGATCCAGCAAGAAAGGTCCTTATTGGGCCTGATATGCTTAAGGAAATGGAGCAACAAGTTCAAATCATCAAACAAAATTTGAAGGTGGCATGAGATAGGAAGAAAATCTATGCAGACCGACATAGGATACATAAAGAGCTCCAAGTTGGGGAACATGTTTATTTGTAGATTAAACCCAAGAAAAGTTCTTTAAGGATTGGTTCATGTGCCAATTGGCAACCTGGTATTGTGTGGCCTTTGAGATCCTATAAACGATTGGAACAGTGGCTTATAGGCTATAATTACCTCCATTAGTAAAATTCCATGATGTTTTCCATGTTTGTTTTCTTAAGAGATATGTAATCTCTTCTAATCATGTGTTTGATTGGTTTGTGGTACAAGTGGAACCAGAGGGAGAGTTCCAACTAGAACCACTATGCATCCTATATCGGAAGAGAACCATGCTCTGAAATCAAGCATTAGAGAAAGTCAAAATGCAGTGAAGGCACTTTGGGCCCGAGGAAGCAGCTTGGTAAATGACTGACTCAATAAGGGAATCATATCCTTTTTTTATTTTCTAGATGAAGAAAAAGTATATACATGTGTAAATATTCTATAGAGTTGTATATATAAAGATCCATAAGAAGTATGTGTTTATCTTAAGCATGCATTTTATTGAATATTTGTAAATAACACTAAGAATGGTGTTCCCCCAAGGGGGAGGGGTTTGTGACAATGCCAATTTCTTAATCTGATTTTGAAATGTAATTAATTTTCATAAAAGAATTAGGGGTTGGGTAGGGGATAAGGGGTTACTTGATAAATATGTTCATTTTACTTGCTACAAGATAAATTAAATTGTTTGGAGACAGTGATTAAAGGTTGTTTGTTGTGATTTTAATGACACTAGTGTTCTTAATGTGATGATTACAGAAAAGGCATGTAACCCATGTTGTTTGGGGCAAGGAAGGGAACTGTTGTGAAAACCAAGGACGGAGAACCATTGTGGATGAGAATAGGCAACGAAGATCCTTAAGGAGAAGTGCATGCAAAGAGGCACTTATGTTTTTTCCCAGGGTTCCCAAAGGAGGTATATTATTTCAAGTTGAGAAATAGGAGTACAAGAGGAGCTTCTCTAGGTGAGAGTAAACCTTGGGATACCCATGGGGTTGGAGGGTCAAGATGGGTTTTCTCTTGAATCCATTGATGTCCATGGTAGAGGTTTAGCTCTTAGATTCATGGGAAAGAATTTATTGAGTCTCCTTTGCTTGTTTGTACGCTTGACAGTGGGTTTTGAATTCCCCTAGTGGGTGGAACCACTGCACTTTAGTGTGGAGGTGAAGCCTTTGGATTCCTTGGAGTATATTATTCATTGAATAGTTGGAGGGTGGAGATACGAGGCCTCTTTATTCCTTGTGAAATTGTGAACTGATATTTAGTTGGTGGGTAGAGGTGGGAGGGCCTCTAGAGTCCCTATTTTACTTAGTTATACAAGGACTTATCACAATAGTTGCATATATCATCTATTAGGTCACATATTCATTTTTTATTAATTTTCTAATCAAAACATGATGAGAGCCATCAATCAAATCCATCATAGAACATCTTCATAACCAGCATAAAACCAACATAAATAACCAAGATAGCCATAAAAACACATGAAAAAATATATTTACCCATCAAATATAAGAGAAAATAATCTCTTATTAACATATGCAAAATGAAACTAGGTATGGGTCTTCCAAGTACCACCCGACCATAGATTGGGTTGAACCAAATTTCTCTTTAATCCAATCTTCTCTGTGCCATACTCAAAGCATGAATGTGGGATCTCATGGAACAAACTAAACAAAATGAAACCAAGGCTTCTATAGGCCAAACTGCCTCAACCCTGAACTAGTGATTCCACCTCATAGTCGAACATCACTAACCATCACCAGATTGTTCTCTACGCAACCTGTCTAGGGATCCAGATCATTTGTTCCAACCAGGGCTTCCAGGACTAATGACTCAACCCACAAGCGTTGTCTGGCTTCTAGAGCGTTTTTCCAACCAGGGCTTCCAGGACTAGTAACTCAACCCACCAAGAGCTTCCAAATTGTTTATCCAACCAAGGCTTCCAGTGCTAGTAATTCAACCCAAGCTGTTACAGGTCTTCCATAACATTTGTCCAACCAAGGCTTCTAGGAACTAATAAATCAACCCACAACCATAAGGAACCTGAGAATCAACCAAGAAAAAAGGAAATAAACCCACAACACCATGGCTATATAGGAAATGGAAAGGCTAGGAAAACCACTATCAATCGAGGCAATCCTCCATGCCAATGACAGATCATAATCAAGAAACCACATGCATGTGGCATGCATGCCAAAACTAGAAAGGAAACCATACATGCAACTCAGTACCTGCAAGAAACAACCATTGTATTTGCTAACCCTGATGTCCTCTTGCACCTTCTTGCTCTTCCTTTGCCTTCTTGTTCCAAATCCCAAGTATGCCATACTCTGCCAAGAGTTCTCCAAGAAAAATCTAAGTGTCCAAGAGTATGAGAGAGAAAATATAATAGAGAGATCCACCCAAAACCTTTCAAAAGTCTATCAACTGATACTCATAATCCTTTTTAATAGTAAGACCTATAATCTCTTTAAATTTTCATTATTTTCCTTAATTATCCTCCTCACATGCAACCTGTGACCTTTCACCTTCCTTTTCTATTAATGCCACTTTGTCTTTTCAAATCCTTTGCCAATTTCCATTGACACTAATTAATCACAAGTGATCCCGCCACTATGTTTTTTCCCAACATTCAGCTTGAAATATGTCCCATGACCATGGTCATTATTTTTACTTTATTAACTTCATTACATGGATTTTTTACCAGGGTTGTTACAAGAGTATATTGTTGGAGATTGTTTGGGGTTACTACTAGGGAAGCACAAATAAAATCATGGAGGAAGACATGAAGGCACGCCCATAAATTTTACCTACGGAACACCTAGGAGTCAAAGCCAGGTTGAGAAGCTAGAATTTGGCTTGTAATGATCGATTTAGTAGCTAATAAGAACTTTTCATGAGGCACTTGAGATTAGCCATGTGGGAACCTGTGGCAGGGTTGTTGACATGGCACCCTCAAACTTGTTTAAACTTTAAAGGATCAAAAATTTTGTTCTAGATATCAGATTAAGGTAGAGTTTTATATCACTGAATTCATCTCATTGAGATTAAAATAATGGTTAAGTTCATTTCTAGTTATGAAGAGAAAGAAAAAATCAGTATCCCATCTCTCTAATTGTTATAAGGAGATTGGATTAGGAAGTGAACATTTCCACTAGGGTTAAGGTGGGGGGTGTTTACAGGTTCCCAAAAATTGCTTCTATCTATAGCCAAAACACCTACCCTTCGCTCAAATGAGGTTGGAATAAGAATGCCCAATCTTGGCTAGACCATTAGGGGATAAAGGTGGAGATCATCTTAGAGAATAAGGATAATATTCAAAATACTAGTACTTCAAAATTTAACGATAACTTATGGGATGATAAGGAGTTAGAGGGAAAAAGGAAGCTAAGGTATTATGAGGAGGTTATCAATTGCAATATTGCTAACCAAAACGATATTTTTGTCTTAACTAGTGCTAAGAATAAAATGAACATTGTAAAGATAAGAACTATTTCTCATGAGATTCAAAGTGAGACTAAACATTGGTCAATTCTGAAAACACCTTATGGCAAAATAATTTGTTGACTTGGGGATACAAAGAGGTTTGAATATGAAAAACACTTTCTCTTGGATTTCCCATCTCTTACCCACATTCGTTTTCATTTCTAAAGTATTTGGCACACAACCCACCTTATTGACTTGTTATGTCATCAAAACTATAGTGATCCAAGAATGCTTCTCTCTCTTAGTTTCCATATTGGTTTTAATGGATGATAGTCATCATCCTCACCATCCACTTATGTTATTTATACCATAATAATATGTAATATTTCATTTTATGGCCATATAAATTAAATGTAGAATAATTTATTTGTGGTATTTTAAATCAAATAGTTTAACAAATACTTATAAAGGTAAATGAGGATTAAACTGTACATATCTTCAACTCAGCCTATGCCTTGGGACATTTGATAGTAACTGAGTATGGTTTTGGAGGAGATCTCAGGAGAGTGAAGAGTAAAATGAGAACACAACTAACTTCATGTGTATTTGCAACATATGATTTTTTAAACTCATGCCATCATATCATGATGGATTACTTTTGGATGTTTCCTTCTTTATTATCTTTAACATTTTAGTTATGAGAATTTTTAGCACCTACATTTCACATACTAAAAATAATTTACTTAGTTATACAAGGACTTTTACACGTCATTTACCATGAAAGAGATACTTTATATATTTTTTCTACATTTTACTTGTTTACCAATATGATTCACAATAACTATAAAACATCACATTTACATTGTTATATATTCAAATTACTTGCCACATAGATTTTCTAGAGAAATTGTTTGATTCAATTGTTTCTTATTTCATAATCATACCTACCTATTATAGCATCCCACAGATAATGGGGTGTTCAAAATGTTTAAGAATAACCACCCCACAACAAATATCAAAGTTAGTTATGATCTTTTAATAAAATTTCAATGTAATATATTTTAATCTCTAGTATGACCTATATATTCTTTTATTGACCCATCCATGGACTTCATAGGCTGACCAAAACAATATTGTTCTAACTAATAATGTATTTTTAAGTTCTATTTACTATTGAAATATGTCAACATTTGCAAGATAAGTGCAACATCCTTCTTGGATAACTTATACTAAACTCTTATAGCTCACATTTTTAATGGCTTATAAGTTACATACAATTGATCCTCTTCCTTGTTTGTTAAACAATTGGTTTTTCTTCTACATTTAATTCAATTACAATTTCCTCATTTTAATGAGTTGTTTTTATGGTTATTATTGATCTAACATATGTGCATTACTTTGAATCTAGTTATCCATTGTTCCCTTGTTCATTCAATTGATGCATCCTTTAAGAAAACATTAATCTTATTCACTTCCATGGATTTGTGTGATAGTTTATCAACAATCACACTTGACTTAGTCTTTCATTTTGTAACTACTTATTCACTACACTTCATCGACAATTCAATTATAGAGTATACTCGATCTTTCATCGATGTGCCCCGTTGGCATTCATTCAAGGCTACCATATGTTAGCCACCAACCTAGTTATACATTTGATTATGCTCAATAAGTTCATAATTGGTTCTATCTTAAATTAGTCCTCTATCTACTCTATTTCCTTAACCAACTAAGACTCTAGTCGAAACTTATCTTACTTGACTACTCAAATTTCCAATACAATACCTCACCCTAAATAATGTTTTCTTTTTATCTATCAAACTTCCAACATTATCAATATCCATTTCAAATTATATCAACTTCTTTTAAGGCATTTTTGAGTTTCAAAAACATTTAGACAATTTTTAAATCTTATTAACAACTCTTTATAATTAAATTATTAAGAATCTTCTTTCACCTTTATAAAGTTAATATGCTGATTGAAATATTCTCTAAATTTAGAAGTCATTGGGTTAAATTTAGAAGTTTACCTTGAAGGAGTTTGTATTCTTTACAAGCTTCCTAAATACTATTGTTTTTCTCTAAAGTATGATTCAACTCTCAAGTTTCCATTCTTTACATGTCTATTCATGTTGGTAAAATATTGATATGCCCTTTATATGAGGCTTTCCTATGCTTTTCATTTTGTACTCCATACAATGAAACGTCATGCAATTTCTTCACTAATGAAAAACTCACTTTTTCGTCATGGTTGGATTGTTATACTTGCTCAAGCTCTAGACTAAAATGAGATCGTATGAGATAGTATGAGAAGTAAGGAATAATATTGCAGAGTGTTAAGGAAAGATCAATAAGTGTGAAGAGTTGTAAGGCTTGAAACAACTTAGAAGTATGTGTGTGAGTACAAATCGCTTGCCTTATGTACATTGTTCAAATTCACACATGAAAAAATGATGCAGGAGCATCTAGCTCACCATGACCAAGTGAAGTCTCACCAGGTTGGAAGGTTGACAAGTATCTGGAATGTTTTCTTTTATTTTCCAGTTTAAGAAGTCATAAGACAGATAGTCTGTTTATTTTATTTTAATTGCTAAAAGCCAAAGCAAAGTGTCGGTTAGGGTCATTATAATTTTAATAGAAATAAGTGTCAGTTAGGAATTGATCTGTTAAATTAGGAAAGAAAAAACAAAACTGTCCACTAGCAGAACTTGTAAATAATAACTAAACAGTTACTTAACAAACTATTTCAGTTCAACTGACAAACAGGGACAGTTCGAAATAACTGTAATCCCAACATATAAAAGAAGAGATGTAGTACCAAAGCAAGGTTCTACAATTTCACAATATCAAATAAGAGAAACAAATCTATTTTTAAATTCGTTTATCTGTATACATATATTGTTTGTCTGCTGAATGATGAATTTTCTTTTTTGCATAACGAATCAAAACTAACAGTATTGACAACCAAAGGGAAGCCACGGTGAGGTTACAGTGTTTCTTTTGTATTCTCGACAAATAAACAGGCTACAAATAAATTAACTGACTGTACAATTGCAAGACGAAGACGACGTGAACAAACTCAGTTTAACAGGAGTGTCACCACCAGAGGCTCGGGAACAAACAGAACCGCACACCAAATCACAAAAGAAACCTACAGGAAAAGGTAATGCTCTCAAAACCAATGACTCCTTGTAATTCCTGTGTAATGAAGCAATAGCACAACCAGTTCTCATTTAAATCGACCCACATTTAATTACAATGTATAACTGTTGACAAACCCACAAGTGTCGCGTCCAAGAACTAGACAAACCCTAGCCTAGGGTTTGAGAATAGAAACCCCAACATCCAATTGACAAACGACTGACAGAACAGGTGACCGAGACCAAGAATATATAGGGAAACAACAACGGCGCACGGAAATAAAAAACGACCAGACAAAAGCTACAGAAAGTTCAGGAAACTAGCCGCGTGTTGACAAGCATTGGAGAACTAGAGCCTACCAGAGTTTACGCCATCCTTTTAAGAACTAGAACCCACGAGCCCAGGTCGAACTGTGACCTACAAGAGCAACAGTGCGATATCACTATCTGTGCATTACCAATAAACCATCGAAACAGTTACAAAACGAGAGGGTTTTGGTGCTAGTTATCTGCGCAAGTGGACCGAGTAGCCGAGAAGCAGAGACAAGTCGAACAGCTGAGACAGAGACCAAAGGAGCGACTCTGGTTAATACAAATTTCAACAGGGAAACTTAAATTGAAACAAGGAGGAAGAGAATACCTGTTAGAAGCCGCCAAAACCTGATGATTTGTCACCCGATAGCCGAGAGCGACAAAAAAAAATCAACCGAGCACAGAACGGTTATACAGGCACCCATTAACCACAGCAGAGTGACCAAACTAGAACATAAGTAACAGCACGACAATGGTGACAGCACAACAAGAGTTGAAGGCAAAACCAGGCGGGAACTCAAACTTCTTGACAATATCATAGTAAAGAACAGTAGAACGAAACCCGGAGACTTACCGCGGGCCTTAACCAGCGATCGTGCTAGCAGAAACAAGGAGGTATCAATCCATTGAAGTTTGGCAAACCCACAACCAGGTGCAGAGAACTTACAGGCATAGAACAGGCAAAGAACCCACTCAAACCCTCACAGCAGTGGAACAACAGAACCGAACCCTCTCGAATGATCAAAGAACCAAGATATTTTGCCAAAGAATGCGCGAAGGAGCTAGACCCGAGGCACATAGGGTGGATTTAAATGCGGCAGTAATTGCCCGCAGCTACAAACCAATACACATCACCAACTTTGCACGTGATCATCGGGAAAAGACCACCGCGTTGTGAGTCTGGCGACCACCGATTAAACCCAAGTTACATAGAGTTGTGGGACCATGAGGTTGGGTTACATCAAAAAATATCAAGGAAAGAAATGAAGGAAAATAAAACCACAAGGCTATATTGGCATAGCATGTCTTTAGATGCAACAAAAATATAAAATAATAAATACAACTAGGAACTAAATTTGAAAGATATTTTCAATTATATGTAATTATTTTTATATAATCACAATATGTCATCGTTATGAGAAGTGGAGTTTTTAGTAGACTAGAATTTTATTCATTTTACTTTTTTTGTAGTTAATTCTATTTTTCTGACAAACATATTTTCCACCTTCCTTTTGCACATATGCACTAACTACTTGTGTTTGTGACCAACTACTCCAGACACATGCATGGGCATCGTCATCTTTAATTATTCTATGGATGTCATATTCTTCATCATTGACACATTGAAGCTACCTTGTCATACAAATGGATGGAATATTTTTCATCATTGACTTGTTTACTTAACCTTTAATTAGCCAAATAGATGGATCATTTCTCTTCACATTTTCTAGGCATAATGAAGTAGAGTTGTGATGTTTAATACTAAGAAACCACAGGGCTTCTTCATTGAACCATGTCAATCACATATTGTTTTTGAGAAAACCTCTTTCACCACCTATACTATGATTTGATTTCTATTTTGGAGTATATGGAATTTAAAGGACGCTGAAAATAGTATATATAACAACATATATATTTAAATTCCCTTCAGTGTGCCTTTGTTGCACTTTAGGGGTCTGCTAGTTTTATTAATTATATTTGGCAGCCTAATTTTTATTTTTTTCGTTTTAGTTTTTTTCATATATTTTTGGTCAATTTTGTTTGAAAAATAAAAGAAATTTGTTTCAATTATAAATTTGAGTTGTATAATCCATATACTCAAATGTTCCCAAAAAATTTTAGATATTAAATCCATTTATACATTCAGAAATTCATTTTAATTAATAAAAAATCACAATTCTACCAAAAATTATATAACTAAATTATAATTAAAATACAAAACAATGAATAATTAAAATTCACTTGAACATTTCCATGGTATTGGCCATTATCAAATACCATTAATATCATAAAAATTCACCCCCACACATAATTTTATCTATCCTTTTCTTAGGTACAAGGTGAAAGAAATGAAGTATATTAAGTTAAATAACTGCTTAAAATCTTTAAAAATCTTTTGGCGTAATTCAATTAGAAAAGAACAAAATAAATATAATAATAATAATAAATGGTTTATTCTTCTATTCTTGTTTAGATTTAAGTTCACTATGTTCCACTATATTGGTAATAAAGAACTTCCCTGCATAATCTCCTCTATCACCATTCACTTAAATTTGGCAAGTCAAAAATCATAACGCTCATACACGTTTTTTTAATATACATTAAATTATTGGTTAAGTTATATTAATTAATATAATATTTACACACTTTGACATTAAATCAATTACACATATGGTCTATATGTTTGATTCATATATAAAATTTATAATATCATTCTCATTTATATACAGATTTATGATATCATATTACGTCATATATTAAACATAATCTTAAAATATAATTTAATTAATAAATAATAATATTGGGAAATGTGTTATACATCTTTGAATGCTATGGAGAATTTCTACAGCATTGCAAAGAATATTACAGTGCTACAGAGAATTTTTACAACATTGTTGAGAACATGACAGTGTTGAGGAGAATTTCTATCAGCATAACAATGTTGTGAAGAATTTATGATGTGTTGTTGTGATCATTGCTGTATTGGAGAGAATTTTTGCAACACTAAGGTGCTACAGAGAGTTTTTGTAGTGTTGTTAAGAACCTAATAGTGCCACAAAAAACTTTTGTAGTGTCACTTAGAAATTCAACAATTATGCAAAAAATATTTCAACAATAGGGATAAGAATATATCAGCAGTGGTCAAGACAATATTTCAACAAAGTTATGTGGAAAATATTTGAATTGTTGTGAAGAAAAATTTTTAGCAATTTTATGTTAAAAAAAATTCAGTTGTTATGAAGGTCTGGAAAATAATTTTAAAATGTGCAAGGAAATATCTCATCACTGTGCAGAGAATAATTTCAGTAATCTATAGGGAAATATTTCAGCAATGTGCAGAGAAAAATCTCATCAATGTGCAAGAAAATATTTTAGCAATGGGTAGACAATAATTTCAACAATGTGCAATGAAATATTTCCACAGTGGAAAAATCAATTTCAACAATGTGCAGAGAAATATTTTAGTGATTTATAGAGAATAATTTTAAAAATTAGCAAGGAAATATTTCACATTTGTGAAGAGAATTATTTCAGTAGTGACCAGTAGCAGAGAATAACCTACTAGTGATTTTCACTATGAAGAAATAAAAAACTATAAATAGCTTATGGTTTTACTATTCATTATGAATTAAGTGTTAGAGTGGAGGAAAGTGGGAAAGAAATTTCCACTCCTATTATTCTGTCAAATTTTCTCCAAAATTAAACCAATGTTGAACATTTTTTTGGAAAAGCACAAAAAAGTGTATCATAACCATGAATTGTTGAATAATAAGTAATGTGCTTTAGAATCTTTGGTTTTTCTCCCAAAGGGTTTTCTCTGGGATATCTTGTTGTTAATGGGTTATTGTTCCTTTCATATGTTTGGAATTGTTTTAATTTGAATTTTCATATACGCTTCTCTCATAGATTACATATATTAGTTGTTAATGGGTTATTGTTACTTCCATATGTTTGTAATTGTTTTAATTTGAATTTTCATATATGCTTCTCTCATAGATTAGTGTAGGAAGTGTATTTTGCACTTAAGCTTCTTTTTATTTGGTATGAATAGTCGATCACCAAATATCCAACTTATAGCAGACAAGGTTTTATAAATTAATGTTCGTTTGATTTTTTCTGACGGAAATTGAGATATGGGAGCTAAGAATGGAATTCACACTGATTGTTAGGGCGAGGTTTTTCTATTGGTCGTCCTCATTTGTCGTCGTCACAAGCCATGGTTTGGAGAATAAATTCGTGGGATCACCATGGGATGGTGATGGATCTCTTAACCATCTTCTAGGCAAATTCAAACAGTTGAGAATGCACTTGTCCATGGAGGAATGACCATCATATTGCGGTTTTTTACTCACTTTTTCCAAGGGCTCGAGTTTATAATGCTTTGTATCATCCCCTTTCGACTGTGATTGACGTGCATCTAGCAACATTGTTTTCTCGAGTTAATTCTCAAGGCCTATGTGAAGGAAGTGTTAGCCATGGCCAATACGACTATTTTTTGGTCCCCATATCCAACAAACCACTACAAGGAAAATACCTTCTAACGAAGGTTATAAAAAAGGTTTTGTGTTATAAAATTGGAAAAAATGTCAAAAAAACATCTTCTACAACATCTATTTGTGGTATTGGATGTTTTAGTGGAGCTAATAATGAAACTTCATCACAACTAAAAAAATCTAGGATGTTGGAGGTTTCAGCAGATGCTTTTTTGCAATACACTTAATGGAAAAAAAGCATAGGTGCACTAACACTATAAAAGCACTGGTGTTGTAAATTTAAATAAAAGCACTAGGATGTTGAATACATATGTTTAGTTTTTGTGAATGCTTATGTGTTAGTACTTATTGTTAGTTTTTGTAGCATCATGTGTGTTCCAACCACAAAATTTAGTGGAGAGGCTAGAATACATGAGATCTCCAAGACCCGTAAATTTTTTTTGGAAGTTCCACCTAAAAATGACTTAACTAGATCATTCACTAATTTTTTAATGTTTCTTAAGTCTAAAGTTATGAAAATTGGTTAATTAATCAATATTAAATAAATCAAGGTGAGAATCATCTAGAAACTCACACGGATCAATTCTAAGATGATCTTATCCATTGATTAAGTTTTAATCTTGGTCGTTGGAGCTCCAATAGTGGATTACAAGAGGAAGTTGATGGACACTTAGAGAAGATACTTCTGTAGTTCAATTTTCTTACTACATCGATTTTTAGAGAGAAACAAAATTTTTCAAAGAGCCAGAGATCAAAGTACAGTGAGTGAGGGGCAGAGACAGTGATCTGGAGGAAGTTTTCTAGATCCAGAGAGGTAGCAACAAGAAAGTTGAGTTCTTCCCAATGAGACATCATAAAGGGTTGCACACTTTCTTCAGAAGTAACTCAGTTTTGATGGAGATAAATTCATTCTCAGTTCCAGAGGTTGGCCAAATGATCCAGAGTGACGAAAAGACGATTTCCTTAGCAAAGGCAGGTAGAACAAATTCATCAGAGGCAGGTTCAAGCCACACGTTTGGGAGACAACACAAAGGCAACACATAAGGAATCATGTTGGGGTTTTAACGACCATTTTTCTGAAGGGAAGTTGTGTTGGCCTTGCTTGCGAAAGAAAGGTAATTCACTTAGTCAATTTTTGGCTAGATATTCTTTTTGTTTGGATTGCCAATTTAGTATCCATAGATTGTACTCAAATTTCACTGTTACATAATAAAATAAAACCGTCATATGCTAAACTAGTTTTCCCACATTGGGTTTTTCCAAGGACTTTTGTCCAAAAATAACGCTGTTATTTTTTGTGTGTGTGCTAGTATTTTCTTAGTTTAGACGTTATTTATTTTCCAAAATTTTATTTGTGAAGGTTGTAATGTGCTTATTTCGAAGTTGTCATAGCAATAAACTTAATAATTAATTTATCACTTAGAAGAAATAATATTAGCTGCTGCAATATGTTTCCAGTTTGTGGAATTTTCAAATGGTATCAGAGCATAAGTGATCATCCAGAAGCTCAAAAGAGAATATTTGTGTTCGTCGGAAGGAGAAACAGGCTGAAATTTTTGAGGCAACGCAGTTCATTTTAAAGCAGGCTAAGTTTCTTAGAGAAGTTTGATTTTTTAGTGCATGAGGCAGAAAAGTTTGAATCTCCCATATCAGTGATTCTAGTAGCCAAAGGGAGATGCAACAACTGATTTTTTCGCTAAGTGGATTCCTGGTTGGATGCAGATGGTTTCACTGCATGTTGCAGAATTAGAATCTGCGTCAGGTGGAAGTGAAAAGCACACACAACAGAGGGAAAATTTCTTTCAGGTAACTTCAAGTCTTAGGAGTTTTATATTTCCATTTCCAGATTGCCAGTACCAGCTAGAAGAGTCACACATTCAATAAGGGAGTGCAAATAGTGGAGTAGCAGTCGAGCACAGGGAAAGAGGAAGTTTTCAACATTTTACGAGATAGAAATTGCAGGGCTTAGAGATCGGGATAGGTTGGATGGATCATCTAACTATTTCATGTGGAATACCAAAATGTCCTTCCTTCTAGATGAATATGGCCTAAAATCCTACATTGATAATGTAGTGGCATTTCCCTGGGATGCGGATTAGCAGAAAGAATACAAGAAGGAAATGGTGAGGGCTAAGTGATTGATCTTGGATGGAGTCAGGGATCATATAGTCTCACATATAGCAGCCAAGGGAATGACCAAAGAAATGTGGGATGCTCTCTCCACACTGTACGAGGGTACTTCTGAGCAATGGAAGATGTTCTTAGAGGAGAAGTTGAGATGCATTAGGATGTAGAAGTGGGAAGGCATAGATCCTTTCCCTACCAGGATTCAAGAGGTCTAAGACCAGCTGTAATTTGTTGGGGCAGCACCTCAACCTTCAGAATTAGTACGATTGTCACACCACAATATCTCAGAGTATTGGCAGGTCTTCGTCTAGAGTATATTGGGCAGAGACACTCTACCTGGATGGGGAAAAATGTGAGTTGATATGTAGAAGGAGGATATTATACAAGCTCTGTTAAAGAGCTCCATCATTGGCAGTAGTAGAAACGAATTGAAGTTGGTGAAGGAGGAGGAAAATGTGGTCCTCACATCAAAGGGGCTCAGTCAAGGGAAGGGGGAACAAAGAAGGAAGAAATACCTATAAAAGGTCATGTGGTTTAGGTGTGGTGAGCTCAATCAGTACAACACGTAGTGTGCTCTCAAAAATAAGGACAAGTCGGAGAAGTAGGACCAGCAGCCATCCTTAGTCGATATCGACAAGTTTACCTCCATGTTGGAGGAATACTTCATGATGTTCGCAGATATACCTCTATGAGTGAGGTGGGGGTATTTAGTACTGTAGTCCCAAAGAACTACAAATATTGGGTAGGGTCCTTGACGAGTCCACCTCAAGAATCAATGTCTTGCTACAGGGGCCCACAATATTCAGTGTCAGGATGGATCAATAGCAGTTGTTGTAGTCAGTACCATAGTGACGAATGCAAACTAGTAGCAGTCAGATACTGTGGAGCGCAATGCAGTGTTGACAGCAGAGCATGTGGCTCAATGCAAAGTTGGCAGTAGCAAATATTCTTTAGTGATGATGTAGATGATAGTAGCATTCAGAGACTCGGGAGACAGATGCATCATATTGAACATAGTTGATTCGGTATTTTGGATGCTTTTCAATTGCAAATGTTGCAATTGTAGCAACAACAAATGAGATGGAATTTTAGTGTAGATGCAGTGTTGGCAGCAATATAGCAGTGTTAGTAGCAACACAGATGCAACATCAGATTTATGCAATAGTTGGTGGATAGTTGCAACCACACATCAGCATCGTAATATAGATGATACAAAGACAGAGTGTTGTCACAGAGTGTACAACACTATAACACATTCCTCACTAAGAGGGAGTGTTAGTTTTTGTGGCATCAGATGTGTTCTAGCTACAAATTTTTTCTAGAGAGGCTAAAATACATGATATCTCCAAGACCCAGTAATCGTTTCTGGAAAATCCACCTAGAAGTGACTTAATTAGATTATTAACCAATTTTTTAATGTTTCCTAAGTCTAAACTTCGAAAAACTAGTTAATTAATCATTATTTATTATGTCAAGGAGAGAATCATCTAGAAACTCACATGGATCAACTCTAATATGATCCTAGCCATCAATTAAGTTTTAATATTGTCCGTTGGACCTCCAACAATGGATTATAAGAGTAATTCAATGGGCACTTGGAGAAGATACTTCTTCAGTTCGATTTTCTTCAGTTCGAATTCATGATGTTCACAGATATACCTCTATGAGTGAGGTGGGGGTATTTGGTACAGTAGTCCCAAAGAACTGCAAAGATTAGATAGGGTCCTTGAGGAGTCCACCTCATGGATCAATGTCTTGCTATAGGGGCCCACAATATTTAGTATTAGGATAGATCAGTGGTAGTTGTTTTAGTCAGTACCATAGTGACAACTACAAACTAGTAGCAGTTAGATACTATGGAGCGCAATGCAGTGTTGACAGTAGAGCATGTGGATCAGTGCAAAGTTGGAAGTAGCGAAGATTCTTCATTGATGATGTAGATGATAGTAGAATTCAGAGACTCGAGAGACAGATGCATCATACTCAACATAGTTGATTCGGTATTTTGGATGCTTTTCAATTGCAAATGTTGCAGTTGTAGAAACATCATATGAGATGGAATTGCAGTGGAGATGCAGTGTTGGAAGTAGTATGGCAATGTTAGTAGCAACACAGATGCAACATCAGATTTACGCAGTAGTTGGTGGATAGTTGCAACCACACATCAACAATGTAATATAGATGATACAGAGATAGAGTTTTGTCGCAGAGTGTGCAACACTATAACACATTCCTCGCTAAGAGGGAGTGTTAGTTTTTGAGGCATCAAATGTGTTCTAGCTACAAAATTTTTCTAGAGAGGCTCAAATACATGATATCTCCAAGACCCAGTAATCGTTTATGGAAAATCCACCTAGAAGTGACTTAATTAGATTATTAACCATTTTTTTTATGTTTCCTAAGTCTAAACTTAGGAAAACTAATTAATTAATCATTATTAATTATGTCAAGGAGAGAATCATCTAGAAACTCACATGGATCAACTCCAATATGATGCTAATCATCAATTAAGTTTTAATCTTGTCCATTGGAGCTCCAATAATGGATTATAAGAGGAAGTCAATGGGCACTTGGAGAAGATACTTCTTCAATTAGCATAACGTTTTCCAGAGACCAACAACAGTTTTGGAGAGCCAAAGATCGAAGTAGGGTCAGTGAGGAGTAGAGACAGTGATCCAGAGGAATTTTTTTGGATCCGTAAAGGCAACAACAAGGAGATTGATTTATTCTGAGTGAGGCAACGTAGAGGACTACGTAGTTGCTTTAGAACAAAATTGATTTTGTTGGTGAGAAATTCATTCTCAGTTCCAGAGGCCCAGTAGAGGGTACAAAATTTTGGAGAGACGATTTCCACAATAGAGGCAGGAAAAACGACATCATCAAAGGAATATTCAAGCCACACATGTGGGATACAGTGTAGAAGCAACACAAAAGGGCTCACATTGGGGTTTGGACGACCATTTTTTGGAGGGAAGTTGTGTCAAGACTGCTTGTAAAAGAAGGGTAATTCCCTTAGATAATTTTGGCCATATGTTCTTGTTCTCTGGATTGGAAATTTGGAATCCATAGATTGTACTCAAATTTCACTACTGCATAATAAATAAAACCCTCATCTAGCACACCGGTTTTCCCACATTAGGTTTTTATGAGCATTTTTGTCCAAAAATAATGGTGTTATTTTTTACGTATGTGTGCTAGTATTTTCTTAGTTCCAATGTCGTTTATTTTTTGCAGTTTTATTTTTGAAGGTTGTAATGTGTTTATTTTGATGATGTCGTAGAAATAAACTGAATAATTAATTTATCAGTTGGAAGAAATAATACCAATTGATGCAATAAGATTCCATTTTGTCGAATTTTCACATGGTATCAGAGAGTAAGTGATCATCCAAAAGCTCAAAAGCGACGAATTTCGTTGTCCAGAAGGAGAAGCAGGCTAGAATTCTTGAGGTAGTGCAATTCATTTCTAGGCAATTCGGGTTATCTCTCTGTAATTTCTCTAGGCTAAGGAGAGAAATCCAGAGGTAACCACAAACCACTTAGAAGTTGGAATCTACCCCTTCCAATTTTAGAGAGAACTCTCTCTGTCTAATCACTTATATGTTAGGCTGGGTATGATGCTTAGTGGGTATTGTTGGATACCTATATCAATAGGTTTCATATTTCATGATTGGCAAACTCAAATGCCAAATATGCTCTGCTTTGCTCATTCAAAGATCCCATATTTCCAAGGAAAGGCAAGGTGTGTACATGCCTTCATGTCTATTAAATTTTGATGGATGGTCCAACAGTCTAATCTGGATCATGCCATGTTTCAATTTTCTGTT
>APFE030611675.1:15992-29793 GCA_000404065.3 Pinus taeda | reverse complement strand
ATATCCTAACATCCCCCCTTAAGAACAACTTGGGATAGGATTGAAGGATGTACAAATATGACACAATAGGAGAAGGAAAGAGGTATTAGAGCCTATCCCCCCTTAGTGACAACTTCATGAACTCCAACCATAAATTGAAGTTTAGTAAACTTCGCCTCCGTGAGAGCCTTTGTAAAGATGTTTGGAACTTGATCATCAGTTGAACAATATTTCACTTCAAGAACATGGTCATGGATGAGCTTTCTAATGAAGTGCATGTGTAGTTCAATGTGATTGTTTCTCTGATGTTGGACTGAATCTTTGCATAGTTGAATGGCACTTTGATTATCACACCAAAGTGTAGTCGGATGTTGTTGTTGAAAGCTAGACTCTGACAGGATATGACGAAGCCACATGGCTTCCTTACTAGCTTCTGCGCGCCACGATACTCTGCTTCTGCTGAAGAAAGAGAAATGGCACTTTGTTTCTTGCAAGCCCATGTAATAGGTCCATAACCAAGAGTGAACGCATAACCTGCAGTAGACTTCTGATCATCAGGGTCACCAGCCCAATCGAAATCAGTGAAACTAACCAATAGAGGAGATGCTTCTGCACTGTAATGATTCATGAATAAACTGGACTGTACCTCGAACATAACGAAGTATTCTTTTAGCTGCTTTCCAATGACTTTCATGTGGGTTTTGCATAAACCGAGCAATAAGGCCAACAACAAAGGAAAGGTCAAGACGGGTATGGGTCAGATACAAAAGTTTTCCTACAAATGACGGTATAAGGTAGCATCAACTTCAGGGGAAGTACAACTGACTGAAAGTTTGGCTCCAGATTGAAAGGAAGAAGTGGTTGGCTTACAATCTTCCATGTGAAAGTGGCGTAGAAGATCACAGGCATACCTGAACTGGGAAAGGGAAATACCTTCCTTGGATTGCACAACTTGAAGACCAAGAAAATAATGCAAGTGTCCTAAGTCTGTCATTTCAAACTGCTTTTTAAGCCTGGACTTCACATGGTTTATAAGGTTGGGATCACTACCAGTAAGGATAAGATCATCAACATAAAGAACAAGAATGATAAGAGACTTACCCACTTTCTTGGTGTAGACAATATTGTCAGAATGACACCTAGAAAAGCCAGTATCTAAAAGAAAGCTATCCATTTTGGCATACCAAGCCCGAGGGTCTTGCTTGAGACTTTAAAGGGATTTCTTAAGCCGACATACAAGGCTGGAGTCTGTTTGTATAAAGCTAGGAGGTTGTTCCATATAGATTTCTTCATGCAAGTCCCCATGCAAGAAGGCATATTTAACATCCATCTGATGGACTTCCCATTTGAAAGAGGCAGCAAGGGAAAGAACAAGGCGGATATAGTTCATTTTGGCAATAGGGGAGAAGGATTCTGTATAGTCAATGCCTTCAACTTGTGAAAAACCCTTGTAACAAGACGAGTTTTATGTTTATCAACTTTTCCATTTGGTCCAAACTTGGTTCTGTAAACCGTCTAACAAGTTTTCGCCCCTTTGGAAGAGGAACAAGATCCCACGTATCATTTGCCAATAATGAACGATATTCTTCTTTCATAGCTGCGTCCCAATCTGGATGGCCTGAAGCTTCTGCAAAGGTGTTAGGATCATAATTCGCTGAAGCTTGAGCCAGTAAAGAAGAGGCTCTTTTGAACTGAGAACGTGCACTTCGCTGATTTGTAGGATCACTTGCAAGAGCACCTGCTGCATCCCGAGTAGCACAGATCCATTTTGGAAGCTGAGGAGCTGAAGGAGGATCCCGAGAAGGTGGGGGAGGATTGTCATCCTCGCTGTCATCATCTGAAGAAGAAATATTTTCAGAAGTAGAAGGGATATAGAGAGGTGGCACATCCGCTGAACTAGGCTCGTAGGCCGATATATTTTCAGCAAAATTTACATCTCTTCTAATGATAACATTTTTGGATTTAAGTGGAAGAAGTCCTTTGACATCTTCAAAATATCCAACAAAAAGACAATTTTTACTATTAGGTTCTAAAGCTTTATGTTTCTCATCTGGAATATGGGCCTAAGCTTCACTTCCAAAAACAAGAAAGCGACTTACATCTGGTTTAATTGAGCTCCATGCTTTTTCTGGAATGATATTCTTTAAAACCTTAGGAGTGTGATTTACTATGTAATTTGCACAATGAATTGCTTCTGCCCAAAAATTAAGACTAAGTCCTTTAGATTGAAGCATACAATTAGCCATTTCCTTGAAGATGCGATTCTTCCTTTCAGCTGCACCATTTTGTTGTGGAGTATATGGAACAATATGTTGCATTTGAATTCCATGCTCAGTGCAAAAGTTAATGAATTTGTTGTTAACATATTCTCTGCCATTATCAGATCTTAGCTTAAGAATTTGATGTCTAGATTGTTTCTCAACAAAGGCCTTAAAGGCCAAGAACATGTTAAATACTTCACTCTTGAGTTTTAAGAAGTATATCCAAGTGCGTCTAGAGAAATCATGAATGAAAGTTAAGAAATACTTGTAGCCAAAGAATGAAACAACTAGAAGTGGACTACATAAATCACTATGCATAAGCTGTAAAGGGGCTGACGCGTTCCAAGAGGCACGTTTTTCAAAATTATCTCGATGATGTTTTCCGAGTACACATCCAGAACAAACTCCATCTCTGCAAGATACCATAGGAAGACCTGTCACCATATTTTCTTTACATAGATTTTGAAGGGAGCAATAGTTTAAGTGACCAAATCGCTCATGTCAAAGTTTGCTCACTTCATCATTATGAGCAACAAATACTGAGGGAAAAGTTGATGACCCAAAGTTGTTAAATTTATATAGCCTTGTAGAATCATCAGCAATGCCAGCAGCTAAAATCTGTCTAGGATCTCTTAGGTCTTTAATTACAACATCGTGAGGTGAAAATTCAACAGTTTTACCTTCACTTGAATGAGTTATCTGATATACAGATAGAAGGTTGCAGGATAAAGTTGGAACACATAATACATCATTAAATTGACCATTGTCTAGATGAAAGTGCGTGCTTACTTGAGAAAGCCCTTTTTGCCTACAAAACAAAAAACCACACAACCCAAAACAGACATGCAAAAAAAGTCAAACCTTACGGCTTGAAGTTAGGTTTTGCTGGAAACTAAATATTTTCCTCAATGTTTCTGATTTTTCGAGATCACACTAAGGCGCGATGGAAAAGAGCATATGCATGAGAAAAATCCTTCCTTTCTTTTCTAATTTGCCCGGATCACATAGAGTCGCAGGGCAAAGAGCATACACAGAAATGAAAGGTATAGATCCGGTAATAAAAAACAGAGAGATAAATAAACCAAAATAAACAGAGAGATGAATAACTAAAACTGCAAATAAAGACTGTATACCTCAAGATTTTAAAAATGACATAGCTAGGGTTACCAGAAACCTTTTCGTGTGAAATGAAAGGGTTTCCTCACTAGAACAGATGCTCCTAACACAATAGAGCAGTCCTCTCGGCCCGAAAGCGATAAAAAACAATAGATCTAGAAAACGACAGTTGGATGCAGTTGTACCGGCTTTAGATTTGGATCACCAACTGATGCAACCATCAAATAGCTTTGATACCATGTATGAATTTACAGGGTAAGTTCCTTAGATAAAACTCCAAGGGACATCGCTCACAAACAGATCACAGATCAGTACACCAGTGTTCTTGACGTGGTTAAAACCCTCAAAGAGGGAAACAGCGCACGGCTTGAGCCAATGTGGCCACTTCAGGCAATTTATTAATGTAAAAGAAAGAAAATTTACATAAGTTTCTCTCATAAACAATCACCTTACAAATGACTCTCCATGCTTTTTAAATAGAGATCATGGACCAATCAGGTGTTAAGCCACCGATCAAGTGTCAGTAATACTGAGGAGAGAATGAACTATCGGTTCGCTTCATGTCTAGAACATATTGCGATCATCAGATTGTAAGTTACAAAAGTACATAGTAAAGAAACACACCTTACCTAACCCTACACTAGACCAAGTTATACTTAACTATTTCCTATGTGTCGGAATATCCTAATAGGGGTTAAAAAATAAGTTTTGAACCCTCAAAACCCACTTTTCCTACGTTTTGTGGAAGTGGCAATAAATTGAGCCAAAATTTAAAGAAAAATGGAGAAAATAAATATCCACACATGCTAAATGATGTGGAAATGAGGTGGAAAATAGTCAAGATATCAAAGCCAAGTTATAAAGTGATGTGGACCAAGGTTACTTGGGAGCGAGAGTGGGGAGTGACATTTTCAAAGCTCTCGGTTTGGGAGCAATGTTTTATATAATATATATTTTATTATATTTTGATCCATATATGTCAACAAAAACCTGTAGAATGATGAAAGATATATGAAAAGCATAAAAACATGGATTAAGCCATATACCATCAATCATCTAGAAGTTATAGTCTTCATAAACCACGTCCACAAGTTACAAGTTCTCATTTATATAACATGTAAGGGTTCACATAACTAAAATAACACCATGTGCAATCCATCTTTGAATCGAAAATATGTCAAAAATAGGCTCTAGATGGCCTCTAGCATCCAAAAAAATCATGCTACAATAGATAGCTACATATCATCAAAGTGATTGCCTATCTTAGGATCTTTGTCATTGATATCACCCTCTAAGCAATTAACATAAGATAGAAAAAATGTAGCATGTCAAGTCAAGATTTTGTTTGAGTGATGGGTACATTTTTAGTAGGGTCATGATAGAGGAGTTCGATAACCAATGTCACTAACATCAAGGTACATAGAGGGCTTGGTGCTCTTGATTAAATACGAGTTCCATACCTTAGTACATGACAAAATCCAATGGAAACATTGTAATCCCCCCAATCTTGAAATCCTGAAAAATTGATAAGTCTACTGGATTTTGAGTGAGATCTAAAATTCTACTTTCTCCATATGAAATCCAATGAGGTCGGAACCACTCTCAAACGTCCTGAGTCATTTCATGGTAAATTTAAAAATTTAAGTAAAATGATGAAAATGAAAGATAAAGAGAATGCCACTTTTACTTTAAGAATTTAACATTACCATGAAATGCATATCAATACTAGGGCCATAGGCTTGAATATTAGGTTGCTCTACTTAAAAACTCTTGTTTTTTCGAAAAACATTTGTGTATGGAACATCTTTGAGACAAAAAATTTGCAAATAAACTAGGGAGCAATTTTTTTTTTTGCGGGAGCGTGCTCTCTGTTGAAGAATCAAGGGCAATTAGGTGTAGTGTGATTCTTCTTCATCCTGATAACAATTTGTGGAGTTTTTTTACTTTTTCTTGTTAGCTTAATCTTCTTCTTCTTCTTATTAATGCATGTGTGTGTACTTCATCAAACTGCTACCAAAAACATAAGAACAAGAACACAAGATGTTGGCTCTCTGCTAGGGCCAGAACCTCTCTTCTCTTAAGATGAAAACCCTTTAGTAAGTTTCTCTTATTGAAGCTTCTTATTGATTAATGCCAAACCCTAGACCTTTGACAAGAATATCTTCCAAGCACAAGTCATGTCCTTTCAAGATTACTTCTTCTTGCAACACTTTGTCCTCCTCCTTCCATCACTTTGTATTTCTTCCTTCGACAATTCTTCTGACAACTGTAGAGACCTTAGATTGTATACTCAAGAATGACCCTTGACCTTTCCTTCCTCCGCTTGTGATGGAGCCTTTCTAACTTGAGGAGATGACGTTGGTGCCTCTCAACTGAGCCTTCTTCTCTTTCACAAATATTGTAGACTTAGAGCAATAGTAATGCAACCCTTGTTCTTCGCACGTGCGAGGGAATACCCTCACAAGAACTATGTTAAACTTCTCCTTCTCCCTTCGGTTGTATAGCCTTCTTCCACGCTTGAGTGAGAGGCCTTATAGGCTTAGTGATTTAGCCCAACCAACGAGAATATATGATTGTGATAGAGGGTTGCTATGACAATAGAGAGACCCTCTCCTTCTTCGCTCGTGTGACTATGTTTTAGCCCTAGAACAAACTTCTAATGGTCGGTCTTTTCTTTCTCCTTCTTTGCTTCATTAGAGGCTCCTTTCCTTTGCTCTTTTCCACCATTTTCTGGTCCCTTCACTTCGCTGATTTTAGAGAGGATTGCTTGACGTTATGATGGAGTGGACAACCTCTATATATAGAGGACTGTCCCTCCTTTTAGGCCGACTAGCTGTTTGTAGGCCGACTTCTTGTCTTTGCTTCGGATAGCTTCTTTTGATGGTGCCACATGTTTGGAGGAGACTTGACTTTGCTTGGAGGGATATTCTTTGACTCTTATACATACATATACATGGTGTAACATGCCTTTAAGGTCTTCAACATTTTCTTTTGACTATTTGACTCACCTATAGCACTTTAACATGCGCTAGACCTATTTCAATGAGCAAGAAACTCATTGACATATATTAAAAAAATAATATTTCTTTTCTTGAATAAATACAAATATCAAAAGTACATTTATGAAGACCGAACTATTGATTTGGGGTAGCATCAGATGTGCTCTAGCCACGAAATTTGGTGGAGAGGTTAGAATACATGAGATCTCCAATACCCAAAAAGGGTTTGGGTAGATTCTAAATAGTTCAGGAGATATTAGAATAATTAATAAGTTTAAACATAGGGAAATTAAAATATTAATGTGGATTAATATAAAATTGTGTTAGAATGGTCCAAAAGACATCGATCAAGCCAGATCTAATCTTAGCCGTTGATCAGGGACTTAATCTCGACCGTTGATATGTCAACGAGAAAAGTATAAGAGGAGGCTTGAGGGTCACTTGGAGAGCACCACCAGATGATCAGTCATTCTACTCTCTAGAGCGGGGTTTGCTAAGAGAGATAGAATCAGTGATCGGAGTTGCAGCTGAGGGGCAGTGAGTACAGAGAGATAGAGAGGCAGAGATAGTGTCAGGAGATCAGCACAAGAGCCAGAGAGAGTGACGTAGTAGCAACTAGGGCTCACACAGGGCTACGACGAGGCAGCCAGGACTCATTGTTTTAAAAACCGGCCGTTTCGACTTCGATTTGGCCAAGTTGGTCCGAGTCATAGCCTAACCGGGTCGACTCGGCCTTTGAACCGGACCGGCCGGTTGGGTTGTTACTGAGCCGACCGAGTTGGCTAACGACTCGGCCTGCTTAGCAACAACCCGGCCGGCTCGGTAACAGCGGCCAGTCAAGTCACTTTAGCGGCATTTTTTTTTTAAATTTCATTTTTTGGGACTCCTTGGGCTTCCCTGTCTGACTCATGGGTTTCCCTGTCTAACTCTGATCCCTAGTATTGATATGCTATTCATGGTAATGTTAAATTCTTAAAGTAAAAGTGACATTCTCCTTAATCTTCATTTTCATCCTTTTACTTAAATTTTTAACATTACCATGAAATGACTCAGGATGTTTTGAGAGTGGTTCCGGCCTCATTGGATTTCATATGGAGAAAGTAGAATTTTAGATTTCATTCAAAATCCAGCAGACTTATCAGTGTTTCAGGATTTCAGGATTGGGGGATTGCAATGTTTCCATTGAATTTTGTCATGTATTAGGGTATGGAACTCGTATTTAATCAAGAGCACTAATCCCTCTATGTACCGTGATGGTAGTGACATTGGTTGTCGAACTCCTCTGGGATTCGCTTCCAAACCAGGAGCTTCTGAAAGTGTCGCTCCCGCTCCTGTTTTCGCTCCCGCTCCTCGCTTTCGCTCCCGCTCCCAAGTAACACTGAGCCAGATGATGTTGGCGACTCTAGCAGTAGCCAGTAGTATTGGTCACAGACTTTTGTTGTAGATGTCATTTCTAGCCTCCTTGGTTATGTGTTTTTGTTTTGATCTCTATATCATCATTGTGTATGTATTGGACAACGCACTGGGTGCCATTTTGATATAATGGATATATTCATGAGCCTACTTTGATCATATGTTGTCTTCTATCTATATTCTAATGCTGTGTGTTTGGAAACATGAATGAAAATCTTTAAAATTATGTGTTTTTATAAAAAATAAATATTTAATGTATTTTTTACAACGACTGAGTCATTGAAATCGAGCCGGCCGAGTTGATACCAAGTCGGAGTCGGAGTCGGAGTTTTAAAACATTGCCAGGACTACGCAATGCTTCAGAGAGGCCAGCGTTACTGACGCAGAGGGCCATAATGCTGGCGCAGGGCCTCTTGAGGCTGACACAGGCCCATTCAGGGTGACGCAGGGCGCTGGGCAGAGAGAGGCTGACGCAGTCCAGAAAGGCAGACACTGGGGTTTCTGGGGCAGATTGGAGCTAAGGAACTGCTGGAGGGTTTATCCGGGGTTTCAGCTGGGCCATTTGTCTCAGACTGAGAGGTACTACTGCCAAAGGCATTCTCTGTTGGGTAAGCTGGGTTTGGCACCCAGATTGTACTCTGAAATTGCTTAATAAGAAAACCCTCAGATAGCTGCACCGGTTTTCCCGCATTGGATTTTTCCGGGGACATTGGTCCAAAAATAACGGTGTCATTTTGTGTGCTTGTTTCTGTTTCCTTTAGTTGATGATTTGTAATATGTTGAACATGCATTAGTGTTTATTTTCAGTATTTACATTGTAAATAACTTGTTAAGTAACGCAACAAGTAGGTAGGAATAAATCAGTAAAGTGCATGGAGGGTTTCTGACCAGTAGACTTAGAAACTTCAACATGGTATCAGAGCCAGATTGCAGATAATAGAAGAACTGAGGACATCAGCCGAGCGGAGCAATAACAACAAAAAATAGCGGTCCCGAGTGATAGAAGCTGTTTCTAGCAGAGCAACAACAAGGGAAGGGTGATGCAGTGCCTGCGTCATCAAGGGTGAGCTAGGAAGAGGCAGCGCAGAGGTTAAGGGAGGCAAAGGGAGACTCATGCAGAGCCACGCAGAAACTAGGAGGGCTGACGTAGTTCGCTGAGGAGGCTGGGTTGCTGGCGCCAGGATTGCGCAGAGCCTAGGAGCTCTCACCTTCAGGTTGCTGGGGTTTAGGAGGTTGTGGGAAAATTGCAGAGTGGAGCTGGTGAGGTACTGTAGTCAGAGCAATACCTGACAGGGCAAGGCCAAGAGGAGGGAGTTGTTACAAAGGGTTTCTAGTTGAGAAATCCGGATTAGTGGTGCGGTTGCATAGACGATTAGAGTAGGGGGCATCTCAACATCAGCAGAAGGATTTCCAGGAGGGAAATCGAGACTCAGAGGGAGTCACATTGAGAACTTCCAGGGGGGAAGTAGAAGAGCATCATGGCACTACACGGAGTAAAAGACCGTGATAGACTGGACGAAACATCAAACTTCGCAGTCTGGAAGGCCAAAATCTTATCTGTACTTGACAGAAATCGTGTCAAGCACTTCGCCTTGAAGATGAAAGCTATCCTAGTCGACCTAGCTAAGAACGACAAGTACGAGGAGGCAATGGCGAGGGCCAAGAGCATCATTCTTGACGGGGTCAAGGACCATGTAGTACCACACATTGCCAAGAAGGAAACGACAAATGAGATGTGGGAGGCCCTAAAGAAATTGTACCAGCATACTTTTGTGCAGAGAAGAATGTTACTAGAAAATCAGTTGAGGTCATATCGGATGAAGAAGGGAGAATCGATTGACACCTTCTTCGGAGGACTGAATGAGATTCGAGATCAGTTCACTGCAAAAGAAGCCACGTCGGATCAGGAATTAATGGTGAGGACAACCCTGAATGCAGTCTCAGAAGACTGGGAGGTATTTGTCTAAAGTATACTGGGCAGAGGGACACTTCCACCTTGGGATGAGATGTGGGCGGCTTTTCGCCAAGAAGAGATCAGATGACAGTCAAAGGCGGGAAGCAGCAGTCAGTGGATCATAGTCAAAATGGAAGAGGAGGAAGATGTTGCCCTAGCATCTGAGGGAAAGTAAGAAAAGCGAAAGAAGTATCTCTCCAAGATCAAGTGCTTCCATTGTGGGGAGTTGGGTCATTATGCGACCCAGTGTCCAAGGAAGAAGAGTAAGGGAGAGTCTTCCCAGACTAAGGTAGTGCCAGCAAGGGTAGAGAAGGAAGTGGAGACAGACGATGACTGTGCCATGAGTGCACATGCGCCACTTGAGCGGAAGTGGGGAGACATCGAGTTGTAGTCAGGCAGACTACAGGCGATGAGGGGCAGGATCCTCAAGGTACCCAACCTCTTGGATTAGACCTTGCTATGGGAGCCTCGAAGTGTAGCAAGACTGGATGATGTGGGTAGAGATGGATGCGGATGGAGCAGCAAAGAGAGCTACATTGCAGGAGTCTCGAGACAGCGCGAGCCTAGCAGGTTGTAGCAGTACAAGATGCACGAGAGTGTTGCACCAATGCAGGATGGCACAGAGAGGGGTGCAACGATGCGAGAAGCAGGGAGTTGTTGCGGCAGCGCAGAGGTTAGAGAGGGAGCACTTGTCAACGGTAGAGGGAGCTTTAGCATCAGGAAGGTCTCTAGCCCAACAGAGAGGTCAGAGTTGGGAGATCAGTTACTTACTTCTTAGTAACTGAGTTGTAGTGCAGCGGTGGGCATCACGATGCAGCATGATGAGAGGAGTTGCAGTGCGGATGCAGTGTTGGGAGAAAGGACCAGTAGCGACACAGATGCAGAGGGAGTTGCAGTATGGATGTAGTAGTGGCAGTGGCAGAACCATGGACAACAGTACAGGATACAACAGTGTAGAGGATGGTGGGCAGCAGGCCTAGCATCAACACAGGGACTGATGCCGGATGATTAGAGTAATTCTTAGTGAGGAGTATTGCTAGAGCACAATCCTCGCTAAGAGGGAGTGTTGATTTGGGGTAGCATCGGATATGCTCTAGCCACAAAATTTGGTGGAGAGGTTAGGGCACATGAGATCTCCAATACCCAGAAAGGGTTTAGGCAAATTCTAAACAATTCAAGAGATATTAAAATAATTAATATTTTTAATGGAGTCCCTAAGTCTAACCCTATGGAAATTAAAATATTAATGTGGATTAATATAAAATTGTGTTAGAATGGTCCAAAAGACATGGATCCAACTAGATCTAATCTTAGCGGTTGATTAGAGATTTAATCTCGGCCGTTGATATGTCAACGAGAAAAGTATAAGAGGAGGCTTGAAGGTCACTTGGAGAGCACACCAGATGATCAATCATTCTATTCTCTAGAGCAGGGTTTGCTAAGAGAGATAGAATCAGTGATCGGAGTTGCAGCTGAGGGGCAGTGAGTACAGAGAGATAGAGAGGCAGAGATAGTGTTGGGAGATCAACACAGGAGCCAGAGAGAGTGACGCAGTAGTAGCCAAGGCTCACACAAGGCTACACAGAGGCAGCCTAGGGCTGCGCAGTGCTTCAGAGAGGCCAGCGTTGCTGACGCAGAGGGCCAAAAGGTTGATGTAGGGCCTCCTGAGGCTGACACAGGCCCATTCAGGGTGACGCAGGGCCAACGCTGGGCAGAGAGAGGCTGACGCAGTCCAAAAAGGCAGATGCTAGGGTTTTTGGGGCAGATTGGAGCTGAGGAACTGCTGGTGGGTTTATCCGGGGTTTTAGCTAGGACATTTGTCTCAGGCTGAGAAGTATTACTGCCAAGGGCGTTCTCTGTTGGGTAAGCTGGGTTTGGCACCCAAATTGTACTCTGAAATTGCTTAATAAGAAAACCCCCAGATAGCTACACCGGTTTTCCCGCATTGGGTTTTTTCTGGGACATTGGTCCAAAAATAACGGTGTCATTTTGTGTGCTTGTTTTTGTTTCCTTCAGGTGATGATCTGTGATAGGTTGAGCATGCACTAGTGTTTATTTTCAGTATTTACATTATAAATAACTTGTTAAGTAATAGAACATGTAGGTAGGAATAAATCAATAAAGTGCATGGAGGGTTTCTAACGGGACTTAGAAACTTCAACAGAAACCTAGTTATATTTCCTTCAACACTCTTGAGGTCGCTCCCAAGAGGGGTGCGCTCCGGGAGCAGATTCGAGGGGGGGTGCGCTCCTCCACAACCTCGATGTGGACCAGGAATCAAGTAGAAATATGTGACAAAAAAAAGAAATTGAATTTCCTTGGAGGGGATTGTTACCCACCATTTTGTGGGAAATATCCCAAGGAGAATTTTTTTCTCCAAGATGGTCCTCAGCCGGTAGCCAACAGCCCCTTGTAGCCACCAACTAGCTCGTTGTGCCATTTCTCCACCACCTGAGCCATCCATGTGGGCCCTCACCCATATGTCATGATCGTATGTTTGAAGGTGGGCCTCTCGATGAAGCGAACAAAGTTCCTTCTATAAATTAATTACTCCAGAAGACTTGGAATATCAAGATATCCATGATGATACAAATATTATATATTAAAATGTCTGAATAAGAATGAATGTTTTACAATGAGAACGAGAGGCTTGCTTTTATATCAGGCAAGTGTCTCTTCACGAAGAGTCATGTCTCATTTAGACATGCCTCTTCAACCTAATTACTAGTTTAACTAATCATTATTTATGTTTATTATCATTTACATTATTTTACATTACTTATATATATTTTATTCGTTATATTGCCTCCTCCCTCAAAAAGCTTTGTCCTCAAAGCTTGTCGATGAAAAAGGCTTGATCTCTTTTTCGGCTTCGAACGTCTTTCTCTCTCGGAATAGTCATCTTTGTCGATACAAGTTGATATGATCTTCTTAGTGACAAACAAAATTGTCGCATTGAGAAGGGATCAGACCATCCCAGATTAATCTTCTGTGAAATATTTCGATCACTGGAATTTTGTAATGACTTGTCAGCTTAAGACTAGATTGATGTTACATCACTCTTCTCTGGAACATCAATTTACTGTTTCTGTTTTGAATGGTACATATACGTAGCGTGGCTGATTTGTCTATTCTCGTGAGTCGGATGCCAATAGGGAACTTTTTTGGTTTGATTTTCCCTTATTGGGTATGTGGCAATTTTTATATTTTCTTCTGGCGAAGATGTTGTTGGGTTGGTTATGAAACATTCACTTAGGATATTCATTGTTTGAACTGAACATCTAAGTGTGTCATTTCTTCAACTAACTTGTCTTCTTGAGTTGTCATATTCATTGGATCGGTATTTGTTGTTTTGTCATCAACTTGAATTCCTACATTTGATGCTTCCTTCTCGATAAGTTGTTGTACCTTGTTTTGTAATGATGTCTTATCCTTCTTAAGTTTCTTAATTTGCATCAGTAATTTTTCACTATGGTTTTTAAGTCGAGAAACTTCTTCATTTTTGTCAACAGTGATTTTGTCAATTTCATTTTGCATATTTTGTAATACTTTTTTTTCTTCTTGAGACTATACTTTTGAAATATCTTATATATCTTCTAGCGTTACTAAATTTGGTTTCAGCGTAACATCTTGGAGTGTTATTTTCTTCTTCTTGTAAGAAAATGTTAAAAACTTTTTCTTAGTATCTAGAATAAAGGACCCTAGAGTTTCCATCCAGGGTGATCCCAAAACAATGTCACTATCATTAAAACATAAGGTTTTCACGGTGAATTGTGAGGTAAAAGTATAATCTCCAATATTTAGGTGTAGATTGCTTATGTCGTATTGTTTGTTACATGTGCCAAAAATATTTGTTTCAACTATATTTGATTCAGGAATCACCAATTGGTTAGTACATTTAGGACTAATATAATTACTTGTTTCAGCAAGACTGATAGAGATTATGATATCTCTTCCTGCGAGCGATTATTTGATTTTAAATAATGTATCAACACATTTACCAAAGGTTTCAAGAAACCTTTCATTACTAGTCTCCATTTTACTTCTTAAATATTAAACTTTTTTAAATCACTTTAAAA
>APFE030611675.1:0-10221 GCA_000404065.3 Pinus taeda | reverse complement strand
TTGTGTATGGTTTAAGCCTTCCAGAGAAAAGTCGTGTTCACAACGTCTTCCATGTCTTCTGCCTTAAAAGGGCACTAGGCGACCATCAATTAGCGCAAACAACGCTCCCATCCCTAGATGATGAGGGAAGGGTCATTCTAGAACCATAAGGTATTTTATCTACTAGAGAAAGAAAGCTTCGACATCGTACAATCAAGGAATATCTGATCAAGTGGAAGGACTTACCCGAAGAAGAAGCTTCTTGGGAGAATGAATCATTTTGTCAACAACATCCGTCGTTACGTATGCTTTGAGGACAAAGCATTCTTTCGAGAGGAAGGCAATGTTTTGTAAAAATTATTTAATTTTAGGTTTATTATTTAATTTCAGGTTAATTAGACGAAAGGGCACGATCATAAGATCATGCCCTTTCCCCAAAGGGTGCCCATGACGGTGTATAAGCGAGGGACCCTCACTGTAAACAATCATCATTCAGTTCAATCAATTATTAATAAATATTTTCTATATATCTCTGTGTATCGTAGAAGTTTTTGCTTCACCGAACCTAAAGGTATGCCTTGTCATTTGGTAATTGAGTATTGTAGTTTGCATATCATGGACACTTCTGGGAACGGATTAATGGGGGGATTTGGTGGAAAGAATGGGCTAGGTATGTGCTCTTGTCCCCTAGACCCCTTTGGATATTAACCTTGGATTCTAGTCCTGTGGGATCTCTTTTACTGACCATTTGGCTTTAGGGATGGTATTTCATGGGAAAACCTGATTTTGGTTGCATGGTCCTGCTCCCTCATCCACACATATTGCCCCCTTTCCACTCATTATAATTTTCTCAGTTGGGCCATTATCCTAGGACATGAGCCCAAGTAAGAACTGTTGATTGGGCAGAATCTGTTTGTGTCATCGTGATTGAGATTGGTTAATGTGAAATTTGCTTCTGCTAATTGAGTTAAGAATCTAGTTGTGCTTGCATTCAATAAATCTGCAATCTACTGGGTTAATGAATTTCCAGGTGCTAGGTTTGCAGAAAAATTAACAAATGCACCACCTTTTATCATATGCTTCATAACACATGATCTTTGGTCTAATGCACTAGCTTCTAAACTTCAATATAAATGTGTCAAATCTTGTATTTTGGTGCTATACCTGTGATTATAGTACATTGTTAGCATATATCCCATGCAAACCTATACAACACAATTATGAGCTTTAAGTAACTTAATAAATATTTAAAATTTAACAATCTTTCAATCGTTAACACCATATATGCCATATGTCTTAGGTCACAGAATATTAGAAACTATCACCATCAATACAATGTAGCTATCAAGTCAATCATTCCTTCAAGTCTTTCTTGATTACTCATGCATGGCCAAGGCCCAATATCATGGGATTTGCCTGTAACTGCTGTCAAAGCTGAGGTGTTAATAGAAGGTTTTTCTTCATACCATAACTAAATCAAATGAGTATAAGATGACTTGTGTCAAAGCATTCAATACTTGGCCCAAGTCATAGATGATAAAAAATTCATTTGATTTCCATCAAAACTTCTTCTAATAGGATCCCTGCCTATCTTCATAATTAAATTTTGAGGCAATGTGAGAGATAATGTTTTAGTTTGGGACTTGCAACTCTTTGCAGGCTTTAAATTGGTTGGACCATAGTTTGGGTTAACAACTGGATGTTGGTCTATAACTGGTACTAAAGACTTAGGCCTTCCTCTGGTTGCCTCTTCTCCTTTGAGTATCAACTCTTATCTTTTTTGTTGGAGGATCAGGTGTGTCTTTCCTCCACAGGATCATCAGATATCTTCCTTTGCAAATCCACTTTCTGCGGAGTAACCATTTCAATATCCAGATCACCTATATGCTTTGATGATGATTGCTGCTACTCCTGTAAGATATGTTGCACTTCTGCCTAAGATTCTTTATTTGCCAATTTCTCTGTTTCTGCGTCTAAATGTTTATCATATGCTACTAAACCAACTACATACCACATGTTCGAAATTATTTCACATGGACCATATTGCCAGAAAGCATATTCCTCAAAACCCAAAACTTTTAATGTATTTTTAATAATTGAAAAGGTTCGAAACACGTAGACTTAATAAATATAATGTGATTTCTACCGAAAGTTTTCTAATATACAAAATATGGTCAACTTGAATTCTGAAAAAAGAAGGTTGCTCTAGTTCTGACAAAAAAAAAAACGAATTCAACTAGCATGTGAAAAACAACTTTCTTATTTTTTGAAATGAAATGTATATGGACTGAGTTAAGTATTTGACCAGTGAATTCTAGAGCAATAGTTCCTGGAGTTAAGTAGACATGCAATCTGTAAGGTCTCAATTCTGACCCATAGATTCTCAGCACTCTATAATCTTTTGAAATATAGCAGTCCCCACAGTAAAATTGTTGATTAGTCTGCAATAAACATTTACATTCAGGGGATATTCTAGGAGATTCATCTAAGAATAAAGTATGTACCACAATCATGAAATCATCAACAAGGACCTTGAAACCATTCAGTTGACCATGATCCCTAACAACTTGAGGCCACTCAAAAACCTGAAGTGCTCTTCCATCCTGATCTTCTCTCCTTAACATTAAATGCCCAAAATATATAGACTGATAATATATGAGCAGATTGAAGAGATAAAGTGCTTTAGATTCAGCTCTTTAAAGTTAAGAAACTGCTTATGAATTATGTTTGATAAATGACCAGCATAATTGTATCTGGTTGAATGAGCTACCTTATGGGCAAATCCTAGAATAGTATCATCAGCGAAACTCATATCCTAGAATGATTCACATCATAGCTATCAATTCTTTGATTGATTCCTTAATGACGAATTTAGGGGAAGTTTTTTCATCTTCCTGCTAGGACATTTTTATCCTCTTCCTCTATGTCCACCTCTATCTCTGATATTGGTGCAGGTTGTTCCTCCTACCCCTTTCATTCTGCACTTGCCTATGATGTGGTTAGCCTTTTATTTTGTTATTTTTAGGTTTATGTTTTTTGTTACTTCTTTCATTCAGTAGGTTAGCTTATTTTAGCTTTATGCTTTACCTTTTAGCCTTTAACAGCTAGCTTATTGGAGTTGTTTTGGCACTGGTACAGTATGTCAATACTAATTGTACTTGTGAGTCCGTTTGACCTACCTTTGTGGTCACTTGTGGACATTAATAAAATTGTATTATCTTATTTATGAGCTGTAGACCAGTTGGTTTGTGTGGGGTTTAGTCCCCATAAGGTCACTGGTTCAGATCTCATGGGAGGGGTTGAGGTTGGGAGTTGTGAGGGATAAGAACTGTCCCATAGGGCATCTGGGCTCAATTGAGCCTCACACAATCCTTGTGACAGCATCAAGCAGGTGAGCAGATCATTCTTTCATTCAACATTGTGTTGCCCCCGGCCTAGGCTCAGCCTAGCTGGAAAAATAAAAATAAAAATTGTGTTATCTTATTTTATCCAGAGTACACATTTCCTGAGAGTAGCATTTCAATGACAGCTTATTATATAATGTTGCTTTGATTTACATGCGATTAAAGATTCATTTTTTTTAGAAGAGAAGAAAATACTGTAATGGCAGTGGTTGGTTCAATGCTTGTGCACAATTCACTGATAATGTTATAGGAATCAGCCTAATGAGTTGCTAAAATCTGTGTCGGAGTATAATTTAGGGCATTGTCTTATTTTTTTTGACAATGAGCTTCTTTTTCTGCAGGAGTATCCACCTGGTGTGCTTATTATTCCTATGAGCAGTTTGACAGCGAAGCCATTCACAAAAACAAATTTAGTTGTCTTTGCACCTGATAATTGTTTGGATGTTGCTTACCACGATTCAAAGTTTGCAGCCTATGGAGATGCTTTAATCATGGATCCTGGATGCCATTACAGAGTCCATGACCAGGTACATGAAGCTACTTCCCAGAAGTGTTAGGATTTCATATGCGACAGTTGAAATTTTAAGGATCCGAACAGTAACGTACTAGGAAAAGGGTTATAAGAGATGTAATATTCTAGGGTGATTTTGCCCTAGGTTTCCTTATTAACTAGGGGTTCACAAAATTCCCTTTATTTATTTTTGGAAATAATACAGAAAAAAAACTAAAATACTGCCTTCTTCAGTAAACCATATCTGTTCTCTTCAACATCACAAATAACATTCAATATAATGGCGTCACAAAGCCAATAGTACCAAAATAGTCCAGATACAACCGTTCAGCTATTTTCCAAATAATTCCAGTGCGATCTTGAATTTGACAGAGATTACTAACCAGAATCCGAGTTATTCTAGACTAATTTCTGACTTGGAAAAGAAAAACCTTTTTCGAGTCCTGTACAGAAAGACATCTGAACTGCTTCAGAAAGGGTGATCCAATCCCTGTTTCGGCCTTCGACATTGCTCAAAGCTTACTGTCTCCAGGGCCAAACCTTCTTCTTGTGCATAGCCGAGATTTGTACCCAATTCGTATGCTCACCTTCCGATCTCCGTGGTAAATCCTGAGACCCGAACCATTGATTGCAGCGATGATTAAATATCCAGTAGTCTGTTCCAGTGCGGGGATTTGCTATCTTTGATTTCAGCTCCAGAGTACTTCGAATTGCCCTTGCACGGATGCCCTAGAGAGTGATATATCATTATATCATTCTTCACGTTATATCGTTCTTCACGTTTGATATTGGACCCCACTGTAGGCCACAGTTACCGCGACTTACGCTGCACAGACTCAGGTTCTAAGATGGCATTCTTCTGACAAGACCTGCTGAATGGAACAGAGACTACTTTTGCCATCTACAAACCGCTTCAGGACGGTTTTTGGTTGCAGTGCCACTGCCTTAGGAGATTAACACACTGTTTCGCTAGCCCAAAATGACTGCAGAAAAATCGCTTCACAGGAAATGCTTATAACGGATGATGTCCAGCCTCAGAGGTACCTTGGCATATATGTTCAGAGAGAATTGAAAACCCGTTGCTGACTTGGCCTCAGGAAGATCCACCTAGAGCAGAATAAATTCGCTTGCTAGACTATTCTTTTCTGTTTGAGAGTAGATTTGCATGAATGAAGGGATTTTGATCTCTTTGACCTGCTTACGAATTAGTTTTTGTTTGCCTCAGACCTTCTCACAAGACTTCGCTGCTCCTTCAGATGGTTAGTTCCCTATGGCTAGAACAAATAAACAAAGGCAAAATAGATAGAGAACTTGGCTGCTTCCTGAGATAGATGCTTCCTGTGCCAGAACAAGGGAAGGTGACTAGGTAGGGTGGGATCACCTCCACTGAAACTAGTCTAAGAGAAAATCGGTTATTCTAATAAATGAATGAATTGAATTGATTTACAATGAGCAGTGAAGCTCAATAAATAATACAACTGTATTGACAGAAACAACAAGTTTCTACCAAGAAAATAGAAATAGCAAGTTTCTACTAAGAAAATAGAAACAACAAGTTTCTAATAAGAAACTGCTAATTAAGATCACAGATGAGCATTAAACACTAAAATAGCATTATTCTAATACCCTCCCTTAGTGCTCAATCTATTTACAACACCTATAGACCATCTGACTTTTACAAACTTATCAGGACCAAGAGGCTTGGTGAAGATGTCTGCTGGCTGCTCCGTGGTGGGAACATACAACAACTGAATGGATCTGTCTTCAACAAGCTGTCGAATGTAGTGACAATGGGTTTCCACATGCTTTGTTCGTTCATGGAAGACTGGATTCTTGGCGAGTTTGAGCACTCCCTGATTATCACAGAACAAGGGAGTAGGACCTGCTTGGGAAACATGCATATCCTCAAGCATACGTCGAAGCCAAACTGCCTCACAAGATGCCTTAACTGCTCCCCAATACTCTACTTCTGTCGAGGAGAGAGCCATTGCTTGCTGCTTCTTACTAGTCCATGTGCCAACGCCGGATCCCAGGCTAAACACATACCCAGCTGTAGATTTACGGTCATCAACCGAATTGGCCTAGTCTGAATCTGTGTAACAACTTAGTGTAGGATCTGAACTCCGAGTGTACATAAGTCCATAATCAGAAGTGTCACTCACATAATGCAACACACGCTTTGCTACTATCCAATGATTGGCCTTAGGAGCTGACATGAAGCGTGAAATGTAGCTCACTG
Source organism: Pinus taeda (assembly GCA_000404065.3). Lineage (NCBI taxonomy): Eukaryota > Viridiplantae > Streptophyta > Pinopsida > Pinales > Pinaceae > Pinus > Pinus taeda. The sequence goes on along the minus strand of APFE030611675.1, from coordinate 4,088 downwards.
CAAAACTGATATCAGGTCTAGTGGTAGTAAGGTAGATGAGGCTGCCCACTAATTGCCTGAATAAAGTTTCATCCACAAGTGGTGAGGATAACTGAGCTGAAAGTTTGAGCCCTGGTTCCATAGGAGTCGTGGCAGGTTTGCAATCCTGCATTCTGAACCTGTCCACAAGATTTTTGGCATACTTGGACTGAGAGAGAAAGATGTTGTGCTCAGTCTGCCAGACTTCAACCCCCAAATAGTAATGAAGAAGTCCTAAATCTGTCATATCAAAGGCGCTGCACAAATCCTGTTTGATCCCGTGGATCAAATGTGCTGAACTGCCAGCAATGATAAGGTCATCCACATAGACAACCACAAATAGAATATCAGCACCAGTATGTTGGATATACAGGTTTGCATTAGATGGACTCGGCTGAAAGCCATGATCTGTTAGGTACTTATCAATTTTCATGTACCAAGTCTAAGGGGCTTGTTTCAGACCATAGAGTGCTTTGACTAATCTACAGACTTTTTGTTCTTGACCGGCCACCTTGAATCCTGGAGGCTGCGTCATGTAGACTTCTTCCTGTAAGTCACCATTCAAAAAATCACTCTTTTTACATCCATCTGATGGACTTTCCAATTGAACTGAGCTGCTAAGGCAAGGACAAGCCGTATGGTACTCATCTTTGCTGTAGGAGCAAAGGTCTCCTCATAGTCTATGCCTTCCTTCTGTGAGAACCCTCGAGCAACAAGGCGAGCCTTATACTTGTCTAGGGTTCCGTCAGCTTTGTATTTTACTTTATACACCCATTTGCAGCTAATGGGCTTCTTCCCTGCAGGAAGATCAGAAAGGGTCCAAGTTTGATTCTTCTGAAGACTCTGGAATTCAGCTTCCATAGCCTGTTCCCACTTAGGTGTACCCTTAGCCTTTGAATAGGTTTGAGGCTCAGAAATACTGTGTAGGTTAGCCATAAGAGCAAAATTTACTGTAGGCTGCTGTTTGCTCTTATTTATGGAAGTTCTACCTTCAAGGAGCTCATTATCCCGGAGATCACCAATAGTTTTAGGCCACCATTTAGGCCGGAGAGTAGAAGAACCAATATCTGGAGTAGGTGGAGGAGGCTCAGGAATAATAGGAGCAGTGAGAGGAGAATTATTTGCCGGAGGGAACTTAGGTAGTGCATTATCAAATACTGATGCTGCATCATCCCTCCCATCAGGTGGACCTAACGGAAGAATAACACTATGAGGCTGATCCTCAAAACACTGCTCAGAAGGAGGGGACTGAAAGAAGCCTCTGTCTTCATCAAATACTACGTCTCGACTGAAGATAAGACGATCAGTGTTTAAATCTATTAGCCTATAGGCCTTGTGGTGATCACTGTACCCTGTCATCATGAGTTTCTAGCTTTTGGAATCCAATTTAGAGCGCTTAGTAGTTGGAATCCAAACATATGCAACCGAGCCAAACACTTTGAGGTGACTAATCTTAGGCTTACGGCCAGACCAAACCTCTTTTGGAGTTTTCCCCTTGACAGCCTGAGTAGGTGACCAGTTAAGAAGATAGACAGCAGTAAACACTGCTTCAACCCAAAATTTGTTCGGAACACTCCTGTGTTGTAACATGGAACAAGACATTTCAACAACTGTACGGTTGCGGCATTCGACAACACTGTTCTGCTGAGGAGTGTAGGGTGTAGTTAACTGGCGTTTGATGCCATGGGTATCATAGAAGTTACAAAAAGCAGAAGAACAAAATTCCCCCCCGTTATCTATCCTAAGAGATATGATGTTACAGCCAAACTCTTTTTCAACTAAGGATTTAAACGTCTGAAAGATACTAAATACATCAGATTTATGTTTTAGAAAGTACACCCACATCTTTCTACTGAAATCATCTACAATAAGCAAAAAATATTTGCAACCAGTAACTCAAGATGTATTCATAGGACCACAAATATCAGCATGAATTAACTGGAGTACCTTAGATGCGCGCCAAGATTCCCCATCCTTAAATGAAGACCGATGTTGCTTTTGCCAGCTTGACAGGCGCCGCACACTCCCAATTGCTGAGTCTGAATATCAGGTAACCCTGACACAAGTCCCTCTCGAGATAGCTGAGAGAGATATTGAATGTTTAGATGCCCATATCTCTGATGCGACAGAGTGCTGATGGGAGAAACACGAGCTGCTAGAGCCACTTCTGGAGAATCACTAATGTCAAGAAGCCTATACAGACCACGATCCTCTAGGCCAACAACAACTGTAAGACGAGTGTCCCTGTCACCCTGTCAATAATGGAACACTTGTGCGCACTAAACACTACATCAAGCTGAGGAGAGTTCCTCATAATCTGGCTGACAGACAACAGATTAATTTCCATACCAGGAACATAGTACACATTCAGGAAGATGAGTGTGCGCCCATTAGACTGGATCTGAACTGTACCTCTGCCAACCACTGTGTACTCTTAACCTCCGCCGAATACCACAGAATCACTGAAAGATGAAAAGTCAGAAAACCAGTCACGCCTGTGAGAGAAATGACGTGATGCCAGAATCAATGTACCAGGTAGATAAGATAAAGATAAGATAAAGATAAATTTATTAATGTCCAACGAATGACCACAAAGTAGGTCAAAGGGACTGTCGGTTAGAAAAAGGGGGGTCGTGCCCAGTAGGAGAACCAAATGGTTTCCTTATAAAGACAAATACTGAAAGAAAGAAAGACAGAAAATATAAAAACTAGGTGGGTCGGGATGAGCGTATGGAGCTCCGAACCCGGCCTCGCCGACTGATCTCTAGACTGCGTCGCAGGATCACTGGTGAAGAAGACCCTGGGGACGCGAATGTGGGAGTCCGATTCTCCTAACATCTGAGGTCGAGAGAGGAGAACTGTGGGTAGTTCAGTAAGGTTTGCTATCTTGAAATAGTGGTCACTGGTTGCCTCCCATTGTACTGTCTCCGTGATCTAAAGATCCTGGACTGCCTCGCGGGGAGATGTCTGGCGCGGTTCTGCTGCTGGGTCCTCGTATGCAAGGGGCTTCTCCTCTTAGCTGAACGAGGGTTTGCCGATATATGTGAGCTTGCCTGATCGGTATCTTCGCTGGTTGATCTCTAACTCCTCGGGCTGAGGGAAGTGTACCGAAGAAAGAGGTGATCTAACGAGTAGTGTTGGGTCGGCCGGGAGGCTGAAGGATCTGCTCTCGATGCTTAAGAGTCTCCTGGATGTCTCCGTGTAGTTGAAGAAGCTGGAAAGAGTATTTGGTCCTCTGCATAAACAGTGAAAGCGACCTCTGATCTCATAATATATCGGACACCCGAAAATGAAGTGCCATTCGTTTTCCACCTCCTGTGTATGGCATAGCCGGCAAATCCTGTCAACTCTCTCTATCTGGTGGTCTGTTTCTACCCGAAGCCTGTGTTATCCAACTCTGAACTGTCCGAGGGGAATCCGAAGAGCATGCATCCAATGTCGAAGTGTATACTGGGGGCGAACTATAAGCCCGTTTCTGATAATCAAAAAGTGTTCTGCATAGAAAGCCATTTTCGGACGTAACTCCCCCGGGGGGTTAGTCCACGTGACCTGGATAAACTGTCTGTAGATGTCTTCCTTGATGATCTTATTGAGTTCCTGCTTGGGGGGAGTCCTCTGGGGGCGTTCAAGGAGTACTGAAAGGGGGGGAGGTGGTCTATGTGGAGTCCTACTGCCTTGAGGAACTTTGAGACCCCTGTATACAAACATTTGGTTTTCCCTGGTTGTGTGCGGTCGATGTCCTCAGAAGAGCAGTAGGCCAGATAAGGGTACCTGTCACGTCCTTTCAAAGTGTCTGCGAAGCTCCGGACTCGGTGGAGAAGGGAGACCAGTCTGAACGCTGTCTCAAGGCGGAAGGGTTGTGCACCAAACTCGGCCAGAATGATTTGATGTGGGATAGTACCCTTGCAACGAATAATGCGTCGGAGGAGAAGGGTTTGGACTCTTTCAACTGCCGCCCAGTCTGACTCCAGCAAGGAAGGGCCCCAAATTTCTGATCCGTACAAGATTGTGGGTCGGATCAAGGTGTCCATAAGGCTCAACTTTGACGAGATGTCCTGGAAGTGATGGCG
>APFE030611669.1:3655-22199 GCA_000404065.3 Pinus taeda | reverse complement strand
CAATACCATGGACCAAAAAACCATAGGTAGGTTCGCCCAACCTAATATAGGGTCCAAAAAAAATTTTTGTTGGGGTGTTGCCCCGCCCCCTCAAACCCCCCGGACATTGTTATTTTAAAATTTTATGAGATGTATTATACCTACACTTTTTGATAATGAGAAGTTGGATTTTAAGTTGCATCTGAGTTAGTTTTAGAGGTTTGAGACCGTTTGGTGACGGCACAACCTAGAGGCTTTGGTGTCTCCTCTTGTACTTATATCTCTTCTTGATTCCAATTAGTTCATAGTTTCTTACATTTGAGTAGAGATTAATCTATAAATTCTTGTGGTTGTAGCCTTTACATCACCTCTCTTGTGGGAGAATTGTGGATGTATTCACACCGACAGTCCAAAAAGAACGCATTCAGATGCTCTGTCACCGAGTCTCCATCTTTCATCCTCAGGTTATACAACTTTTTCCGCAGGAACAGTTTATTCACCAGAGACTTAGATTGGTACAAAGTCCTTAACTTGTCCCATAAAGCCTTCGCCGTAGCTTCCCCTGATACATTCAACAATACTGAATCTGAGACACACAATCGTATTGTGCTCTTTGCCTTCCGATCCAACTTCTTCCATTCTTCATCGGTCACTCCCGTTGGTTTAGTACCCCGGATCTACCGCGATCCACTGATCTTTATCCACCAACAGATCCTCCATCTTGAGTTTCCCAACTCAAAACTCTGACCATTGAACTTCTCAATCTCTATCTTTCCACTGCTTGCCATCTTCTTTCACCACCAGAATCGATCTCGCAGATCTCCCACCGAATAGGGTCTACCACAGGCCCGAGCGAAAACCCTCAGCAACAAAGGCGTCCCCTTGAAGCCAAAAAAACTTTGATACCAAATGTAGGTTTTAACCCCGTACAGAAATTACCTGCATACGAGTTCTAAATCACAGGAAAAATAAAAATGCTATAGCATAACACATAAAACACATATACACAGATATTTCCCACTGGCTCTCAAAACCGAGACTACCATCTTGATTTTTCATTATATTCCTTTCAATGTTACAATACATATTTATACATGCCGAAGCATCCAATACCATGGACCAAAAAACCATAGGTAGGTTCGCCCAACCTAATATAGGGTCCAAAAAAAATTTTTGTTGGGGTGTTGCCCCGCCCCCTCAAACCCCCCGGACATTGTTATTTTAAAATTTTATGAGATGTATTATACCTACACTTTTTGATAATGAGAATTTTGATTTTAAGTTGCATCTGAGTTAGTTTCAGAGGTTTGAGACCCTTTGGTGACGGCACAACCTAGAGGCTTTGGTGTCTCCTCTTGTACTTATATCTCTTCTTGATTCCAATTAGTTCATAGTTTCTTACATTTGAGTAGAGATTAATCTATAAATTCTTGTGGTTGTAGCCTTTACATCACCTCTCTTGTGGGAGAATTGTGGATGTATTCACACCGACAATCCAAAAATATTGTGTTTATGATTTCTTGGAAATAGATTAGTATTAGTTGTCATGTTTTACATTTTCTTTATGTACCTTAGAAGTCAAATTAGTGATTAGATTAGTGATATTGCATAAATTAGATGTTATTTAAATTCAAATCATCTTTTCCAACATAAGTTATTTCATTTTTCCAATTATAAATGGGTGCATGTATGTGATTGATTGCATGGTTGGTTGATCTGCAAGGAAGGGCACCTTCATGACTGCCATCTTAATCTCCTTCATCTTCTCCTTCGACTTCCAAACTCTATCGAAAAACCTTATTTTATAAATCATTCTGCCCAGTACACTGAGAGCACTCATCCTAGTGCAAGACAAGCCTTTGAGAGGTGTTGAGATTGGCTAGGGTCTCAAAGGAACCTCCCTCCATTTGCTTCAACTTCCATCCACCTATCCATACTCTCAAGGAAGCATTAGCACCTTCAAAAACCACTTGGATTTTCTCCTGTAGCATTATAGGCCTCTTATAGCAATCACCTATAGCAAACCTGTAGCATCACCTATAGCAAACCTGTAGCATCACCTATAGCAAACCTACCCAAACTATAGTTGAAAATAGGGACAATGAGGTTAACCCTATCAGAGAGATCAATGGAGAGGAAAAAATGAAGAACATAAGCCCTACTTCCCTTCCACACTTCCATGACTTAAACTTGAGGTTCCTAATACCTTCATATTTGAATTTTTTATTGTCTATAGGACCTATGACTATGCCTTTGATGAGAAAAAACTAAATTTATTCCTCTCTACCCTTAAATATGCAGCCTTGCACTAGTTTATGGGTATGCCTAGGGGTAGCACCACTACGTGGACTCAAATGCAATATGACTTCAATAGGAACTATAGGGACTATCGTAGGTCCAAATAAACCAAGAAATAAATATTTAGGATGACTATTGGACGCAATGAATCCTTAGAACCCTATAAGGAGAGATTTCAACTGAATTATAGGAGGACCAACTGCACCTTTGATCATGAATCACTCAAACTAGTTCTTCTCTTATGGACGAGGGAAGATATGTTGGAAACATTCAACATTTTTTTTGGAGAAGATATCTATCAGTTATCTTATGATGACGTTAAAACTGTGTTCAAGAACCACTCTATGGCTTCAAGGAAGAAGGGTAGGCTAGTCAAGGCTTGGTGAGTTCCTCTGCCACCATAACATCCATTTAGAATGAGATAGGTAACATATCAGAGGATTTCAAGAGTGAAATATTTCATACCTTTGCACTGGAAATGGATACCATGGAAATCAAAAGAAATAATGAGGAAGAAAAAAGGGAACTAGCTATTTTATGCCCTAAATGCACCAAAAGAAATCTTAGGAATGAGTTCCCATTGAATGTTATAAAGGTATGCCTAGTCTGTGAAGAATATCATGCAATAGAAAAATTCTCTTCTTTTCTAGGACTAAAAGTTGTATATCAAGGGGTAGAAGGAGGGTTAGAAAAACTTTTTTTCATCAATCAAAGAATATCTCAAGGACCTCAGCCATATCAGCAAGGCATGCAAGGTTTACACTACTCTTATTATAATCCAAATCAGAATGAATCCTTGCAACATTGTTACTCTTCCATGCAGTCACATATTACAGGAAGAATATCTCAAACCAAAAATAGATCATCCCATGCAACTATCTCGAAGTGAGATTGGTGGTAACTCAATGTGTATGAAGTGGATCAGTTATGCCTTGATTAAGAATATATGGATGGTTGTTCACATGGAACAATGCTTCAATCAACTATTGGTAGCCAAGTTAGGTTCAAAAACATCTTTTCATCACTTCTTGAAATTTGAACGAAGTGTTCAAGGATTTTCATTTCCACTTTCTTTAATATATTCACTATATAAATTTTATTTTCCCAACTTCAAAACATAATACATCATCCCATGATTCTTAATTTTTAACTTTAGAGGCCATCTCCCTCTTACTTTGATCATCAGAGGCTCATTTTCTATCTACAATAGACCATCAGTATATAAAACTAAAATATAATTCATATCTTGGACCACTTTTGAAGTAGAGGTTTGGATCAACACATCATCCTGACTTCACCAGATAAATTTCAATGTGGAAATATCAGGATCAAGGAGTTTGCTTCATACAATGATTTCTGGAAACATAACACTTTACCAAATCAATATGTATAAACTTACACCAATAAATATTGTGCAATCAAATCAACTATGTCATCTTATCAAAGTTTAGATGCCAGATCAAAACTACTATCAAACTCATCAATATCAATTTAACAAATTCTTTAGACCAGCTGATTAGTAGAGCTCATCTCCAAATGTCAAGTTACAACACCCTTGTATTTACCCAACACTATCCAATCAAAATTTATCAAGCCATACCCATGACCATACCGTGAATCATTTCTGCTACTAAATATGAATGGATACATCAAGGAAAATTCATATAAGTTTCATCCATCATAGTGATATTGTTGAATATCGAATCACAATTGTTTATATTTTAATCAATGTGTCAAAGCTAATGATGTCAACACAGAATATATATCGAATACCAATATAAGTTACTGAAATCCACTATGCCCATATAACATTATTATAAAGGAAAATCAGTAGTCGTCAAATCAAATCATTAGTCATCAAGTCAAAACCAAAATTTTCTATCATAGTGAGATCTATAGCCTAAAATGTATCTCAACATCAAGTAAAAGTTATAAATCATTATTAACAATCATATCAAAAATCAAACATTGCTTATTTATATCAATCATCCAAATATAGTTAAACCCTTGCAATTGTTATCAAATACGAGACTCAATGGTTAAATCATAATGATACATTGATACATATATTCTGGTCCCTTGCAAACACAAGTTTAGTCAACACATTCACATTCTTTGTAGTAAGACAAATATTCAAACATCCCGCTCATAGGAAATTCTATTGTCTTCTCCGTGTCTATAGGACTGTCATTCTTTAAGTGAACTTTTGATTTCATGCACAAAGATTCACTTTTGTGACCTACAGGAATAAGCGCACCCATGGGCCTTCTTCTATGTGGATGAGAGCCTTAAGCTTGCATTGATGTGGTTAAGGCTTATAGCTGCACTAATAATATTACTTCCATGTAGTTGGAGTTTAAAGTAAGGGAAACCCTCTCTTCTCAAACCAGAACTTGTTGCAGACTATCAACATTAGATATTTAGTATATTCATGTAAAAAATATTACTTAAATAGTAAATAATATTCTATACATATATTGCAAATAATAATAGGTGTATTGATCTTATGGAGAGATTCTCCCTCTCAATGAGAAACCCCTTTATTCACATAATCAATTTTTCTATCATAATACTATCATGCATGAGAAGAACTGTTGGATCATATCAGGTTCTAAAACATATATCCATCATGGTCATAACATGTCACCATTACCTACTTCACCATCATATATGAACATGGCATCAAAGTTTCATCAAAAGTTAGAGTCTTATGATTAGTGCAAAAGATAAGTGTAACATCTTACTTCAAGGATCATGAACACAATATTACTTACATCAAGTCAGGTCAATCAATTTTACCAGATGTCATAATTACTAAGCTCATCAAAACCTAGCCATGGTCAATAAGAATATCATGAACATCAATCTCATTATTACACTTCTATCATCATGGTTACCATGCTTATCACATTCATTAATATTCGAATCAAACTAACATATGAGAAAAATAGTGAGCTAGCCCTTTTATGAAATCCACCATGTTTAAGATGTGGGATGCTTTTCCAAATGTCAAGTATACCAATATATCAAAAGCAAATGTTTCTAAGTCGCTTTATCATGACTTAATAGAATGTAAGATACTCGTCTAATACCAAGTGAACCATCTCATCATAAGTACCATGAATCTAACTTACTTTTATTTTTCATACAGGAGCCATTTGTGAAGGTGATATAATCATCATATCTTAGGCTTGCCTTGCCATTCAATATTTTGGTTGAGATATAACATTGAAACAATACACCATACATACCTTGCAGTATTTAGATACCCATGCACCTTCTTATGTGACATTGGTAGCATGAGAACTTTGTCAATTCTTTTGTCATGGACAATTGCAACTCTTCTCTTTTTTCACTAGACATATTTTCCTACATCTCAGATGATCCTAAAGAAGGATCCACTTGTCACATCTCATCAGGAGGTCATAGTTATCCAAATACTCACATATACATGAAGGAAATATAAGGAATAATCAAAATAATAATTAGATGAATGACTCTAAACAAAAGTAAATACATAAAGGAGCACCATAAATTGAAAAATACTTATCTTCCATGAGAAGTGACCATCTCCTTCTTAAACCACCTTCAAGAGTCATCGTTGTCCATTTTCAATCAATATTTCCACTAACTTTATCAGCAATCGGGGCTAATAGAGATTATCCCATGTAGGGATTCATCAAATTTGTCTTCACATTGGTCATACTAATGTTTCTAGATTTCATATCTCCAACCTTTGCCATAATCCATGGTTTCTCTCAAAACCTAACCTCATAATATCCATCAAACCCTAATACACACATTGCCTAGGGTTTCCTTCAAACCCAAGACTTTTTTTAGGTCTCCTCCATCTTCTCATGCTTCCATAAAATGTGTCTTCATAAGGGTTATATTCAATGACTTTTCTCGAGTCCAACTATTATACCATCACTAGTACAAAATGGCTAATTAATTACTAAAACAATGATTAAAATTTTCATATAAAAAACCATTTCTCAATTAGTGACCAATAGTGGCTAATTTACAGTTTCTTATAACACAACCAAAGTTTAGTCATATTTAGCTTAGTCATTAAGTGTTCTTCTTAATTTTATCATCTAGTAGTATATTTAGTCATAAATTTTGTCATTAATTTAGTCATTAATTGTCATAATTAATGACCAAATACACAATAAAATATTCTACTACATAATCACCCAAGAAAACCAATTAATGACCAAAGAAATATGACCAAAATGTTGGTTGTGTTATAAGATACTGTAAATTAGCTACTACTAGTCACATATATGCAAATTTTAATCATTCTTTGAAACCAATTAGTGACTAAAAACCTATGACTAAATTTCAGTCGTGTTATAAGATAATGTAAATTAGCTACTAATATTCACATATATGCAAAATTTAGTTGTCATTTGTAATCACAAATTTATCATTTACAGTAGTTATTTATGTTTTTTTGGCAATTTCATATTTATTATACAAACCACTGATTAAGTAATTTATATTCATTTCATTTACTTTCATTAATAATAATTATAAACGGCTAATTTAGTCATTGTATATTCATTTTATTTTTTTTCATAATTAATCAATATAAATTACTAATTTAGTAGTTTTAGTTTGATTTTATGTGTTCATTATTAATCAACATAAATTATTTAGTATAATTTTGTAACTAAATTAAAAAAATGTCATACAATGTGCATGTTCATCAGATATGAAAACAAAAAGCTACATATGTTATTTACAATACTAAATAATATCAAGTACAACTATAAATAATTTCAACCACAAATTATATTATATGAAATGTCAAGCATTACAATATTAGTTTCCAACTTGATATTGGTTGGACTAGAATTTACATAGGAAATATTATTTCGTTAGTTCAAAATATTGTCATTGTTTTTCCAGGGCATTGCAGGTGAATTCACCAAATCTAAAGACTTGACCATCAATTTGTATGTGTGTGTTTCATGCAAGATATTGGCTTTAAGGGTACCACTAGACCACTTCTCTTCTCTCTCTCTTTCTACATTTTTCACTCTAGTGTTATTATTATCCTCTTGCTTAATTTTCTGCTTCTTACCATCAATACTGAGTTCCTTTTCTCAAAATGAAAGAAGATATAATGCACGATATATGACATGAAAGATGATGAAAACTAGAATATAAACTAAAGTAGAATACAAAAAAATTATACAACGTATACCTCAACATCAACGATGTCAATGTCATTTTTCCCCAGAAAAGCAAGAAACTCAAACAAGTTTTCTTCAATTGGGAAATAATGCCCATTATGTGGCTAGATGACCTGTATAAACAAAGCAAATAAAACGTCACCATAAAAAAGAACACCTTAGGAACTTCGTATTCAACCTTTAGGAAAAGTTTGGGCACAATCATGCCAACTAAGTTACATGCTAAAAATCTCAAACTATTGATAACTTGTGAAAACAAATGGAAAGAAAAAGACAACATATAATAAAGTAGAGCCACGTTGTGGCAATGTCACTAATTTTTTCTTGTTTTTCACATTGCCACCACCTGGATCTTGTTATAATAAGTTTAATAAAAATATAAAAGAAATTAATATAATATCTTAGAAGAATAAAATAATAAGTAATAAATTTAATTAATTAAATAAAAAGATACGTTTTTCTTGAAAAACAATTGGTTCTAAATAGATAGTTTGAATAAAAAATAAAATAAAATTGTATAACAAGTTCATATTATTAATATATTGAAAAATATATATAAATAAAAATAGAGTTTAAAGTGGAACTCGTTGCAATGATCAAATTAGTGTATTTTAAAGTTGTACGTTTTGGTGGAAATTTCAACTTTCACCACTTCAATGCTAAGAATAATATCTATACCTATAATATCAAAATTCATAGGAAAACTATGTAGTCAATAATCTATTAATCAAACCAACTATAATGATGAGTTCAAATGTATAAATACATTAGATTCGTTTGCAAATAGCATTGATTAGAGGAGGACCCCGAACTACTACAAACTTAAAACATCCAATCTTTTCCATTTCCACAAGGTAAGCATAACCTGGAAACAAATATGGCACAAAAATAATAGAAAACTATTAATATGCACACCTTTATGAGAATACCATTCTAGGAGCTACCTCTCTCCTCCACTCCCAATGCATACATGGAAGCCCGATAGTCATGCAGCTCCTGAAAGAAACAAATACCAATGTTCACATCTCTCTCTCTCTCTCTCTCTCTCTCTCTCTCTCTCTCTCTCTCTCTCTTGTATGCAAGAAATCATACACAAGAATGTATGAATGTATCATAAATCATATAACAACACTATCGTGGAGAAGAAATTTTATGATCACATGGGATCACTTCTTGTTTGCATCAAAATAAAAAATAGGAACAATTAATACAGGGTTGGAGAATGGAGAATGCCTTATATATTTTAAATCTATAAGATACACACATACTAATAAGATGAAAAGCATATGAGTCCATAAGGGATAAACATAAACTATACAGAAGAAGATAATGGAGATATGATATAGTAGACTCTTAAAAAAGGGGATGCTAGGATCAATTCTAAGCATAGGCATCAGCTGCTACGTAAATTCAACAATCACTGTAACCCTTGAGACATTAGAGTCTAATTATGACTTGGCATGGTAGCGACAAACTAGATAGATTTCCTTAGTACAAAAAACCATTGTCACATTGACATAAGAACAAAATCTAGATATTGACATATTTTTTTTTATTTTTAATCTTTCGTATAGTTAATTTACATCCATCGATCCTATGAACATGGGTGACTATCTGTCTCTCCATTTTATGGATAGAAAGGAAAGTCCTTGTACGAGCAATATGTCACTAACTAACTTTGGTATCTACAGCCAAAGTATTTGCTACAAAAAGGACACCACACATTCCCTCTAGTCTTTGTGCAGGTTTAGAAGTGCCACTTTTAGCTAGTTGTACCAATGGCACCACCAAAGGTATCATATGGTTGAAAATACAAAGAAATTAATTCAATTAATATCATCTTCAAAAGAAATTTCAATATGGGCATATTTCATTTAAAAAAAATATTTAAAGCTATAATATCATTTATAACTTGAAACTTTTGAATCAATAGATCTAGACCACAATATTTACCCGTATCAAAATCTTTGAGTTCCGGTGTGCTAATTTCAGACTACAAAGCTGTGCTCTTTGCAAATTTTCCTTCTCTTTAATTCCCATAGCAAAGAAAGAAGAAACATCCTAGACAAAGCTATATTCTACTAATTTTGCAATCCAAGTTCCCAATGACAACAATATTGCAATGCATGCCTCCTCATCCCTTTATTTTTTTCCATGAAAGTTACTAAAAGAGTAGATCAAATAGCATACTAGAAAATAATATAAAATACAAACGAACCTACCAATGGTTGTAGGAACAGGAGTTATGTTCTTGCACATATTTAGTCCTTCTTAGATCTTTCATTCAAACAGAGAAGTTATCCATTATTTAAATAATTTTTCTAAATTTCTCCTATCAACTACCTCCATACACTTAAATATTCATTTCTCCATCTGCACCACTAAACATCTATCACCATGCAGAATCCTAAGAGAAAATTCAGGTGCCATGTGAATAAAAAGGATTAGGAAACAATATTTTCACTCCTCTAAGGGAATAATTATGGATTTCAAACATCAACGTCATAACCAGTGTACATAGCAAAAACTTGTATATATATGCAAATGATAAAATGTTAATTGGGACCGAAATGCATCATGTAGATCCTTTTTCCATCACGAATGCCTTGGAATAGGCAGTTAATGCTTCCAAAATACCCTCCTTGTTAGTATTAGTGAATAGCAATGTGAGACACTTGAAGCTGAGCACTTAACCTTTTATTGCTTTCACAACTTCAATAACAAGTCATTTGTTACCATTTTTCCTGGGATTATGAATTTCTACAATGAGTTTCCGAGGGGGAACTTATGTTTTGAAAGTGAACATTGGGTGTCATCTTTGTCCTCCACTATCTTCACAAGTTTTGATCAAATAGTCTTCCTTCATCACAAATTTATTTATTTGGGAAGTTGTTGGTCTTGCTTCAATGGTGGACCAAACAACTAGTGATTATCCATGTCTATTGTCACTTGAAACAAAAACACCATCATCACTTGTTGCAAAATCCCCAAACATGGCTTTGAAATTTGACATGTTATCCCTTTCCATATCAAGCTTCTCTACAATAATCTGTGAAACCAAATAAAAAATTGAAATTAGAGTGAGGAGGTAAATGGAGAAATTCTAGAAAATATGGTGTGTATGTCCAATATATTTTAGACACGGAATATAAATGCTGAAAGGATGTGTATTTAAGGTTATCGATTGGGAAGGCTACAATATCACTTAATTACACAATTTTCTAAAGAAGAAAACATAGTCCAACAATAAATGTTGTCGACTAAATTCAGATTGGACCTGAATCGTTACATTGTGCTTATCAATAAAAGATATAAATTTTTATACCACCTTAGCAACAACTTTGATACTTAAGAAAATATATCTTACCTGTTCTACTCTAAGAAATCCCATTGCTAAGAAAAAGTGGAAAAAGACCCACAATCATGGAATTGTACTAGGATACAACACGTTAGAAAATAATATATAGCCAATTTATATTTATATGAAGATTAATAAAGACAAACTTGAGGCGAAAGATTCCTAGGAGCACGAAAATTGGGGGGTTGTGGAAGGAGCTCCAAATTCACAACATTGCTACATCCATGTCTTATGGTTTTTGCTATACTATCAATTCCAGTGTCTCCTCCTCTAATGAAAACCAAACTTTTCCCTTTTGTATAACTAAACTTTCCATCTCGCAATCCATTGTCCAAGAAACTCTTGGTATTTGAATGAAAGAAATCCATATCAAAATGTATTCCCATTAATTCACGGCTAGGCATAGGAAGATCTCTACAATTTATGTATATAAAATAAATTGGCATTGTACAACAAGGGCCTCGACTCCTATGGGGAAAATATGAATTCAAATAAAATATAGAAAGTGTACCTTGGTTTTGTTGCACCACATGCAAAAAGTAGAACATCATTTTTAGTGTGAATCTTCTCCACATAGAAAATTGAGTCAACTCCAACATTTTCATTTATAAAAAAATTGACACCTTCCTTTACCAACATATCAATATGCCGTTGGATAACATCAAGATTATTTTTCATATTAGGAACTCCATACATTGTCAGACTTCCAATTCAATCAACACGTTCATAAATAGTGACAGAGTGCCCATGAGCTTTATTAAGTTGATCAGCAACAACCAAACTAGTTGGCCCAATACCCACTATATAAGTTTCTTCCTACAACTAATGACCCATCCATATAAAGATCTAGTTCACCATATCATAGAAAATAGACAAATTATTTTCAAAATGACAAGCATCATAAGAATGACATTAAGAATTATAAAGGAAAGGCACATACCTTGTACTCTCCTTAGATGGATGTGGAACCATCTAACCTTCTTCAAAAGCTTTGTGAGTGATGGAACATTGAATACTTTTAATAGATATTGTATTTTCAATTGTTCTTGGTACACACAAACCTTCACAAGGGACAGGGCACACACGTCAAGCGAATTCTGGAAAATTATTTGTTTTCGACAGTTAGTCCAATGCTTCTCACCAACACCATTGGTGGACTAATTCATTTCACTAAGGTATTTTGTACCCAAGAGGACATACACTTTTATCCTGCATGGAGGAAAAAGTTCACACATTTAGAATACAAGCAAGTGTACAATCTAGCAAAACAAAAAATATACAACAACGAGGAATGTAATTAAGAATATTTGCAATATACAAAAAGGAAAACACTCAAATAGTGAATATACATTATAACATATGCATTTTGAATTGTATAACCACATTTTTCATTATGATTCACTTGCTATTTTAATAAATAATTAGGGGAAAATAAATGATGTATGGACTTTCACTTGATGACAAAAGTGGGTTCTACAATTCATACACCTAGCTAATTGTGTCTTCAGTAGTGGCTCTCACGTTTTCTCCTAAACCATTCTTTTAGTGGCCCCAACTTTCTTTCCTCAACCACTTCTTTCCAATCATTCATCTATGTTGAAACATATCTATATGCAAGAATATCACTCTCAAACATCATGAAACAATGGTGCTTAACTACATTATCTACTTTTCTAGGTCTTCGTGCCACCACTTTCTCTTCACTTTTCTGTAAACCAGCTAAAAATGTTAGCCCCATGACGAATCAATCACACTCAACATTTATACAACTTAATATTTGATGACATTGACAAATTATTTAAACAATTAAAGGATTTTATATGGTGCAGTTAATATTTGATGATGATATACATGTTATACAATTGAAATTAAAATAAACAAAAAATGAGTTGAACTACATGAAAATGTACCTGTAAGCCTTGTCATTTCTTAATGTTGATTTGAAGAAGGTTTTTCCATCCTCTTCAATTCCTCAAAGGAATATTTCTTCATCTAGTAAACCTCCTCTGCTTCCTTCACAATATTCCTAGCCTTAATTTCTTGTAACACTCTATTGCACTATTTTTGGATGACCCATTTTCTAGTTGACAAGTCTAACTTTGTCACGTAATTTGATCTGCTCAACATTCAACTTATTGTCTCATGAATTAAAAATTAAAATAAGCATCCCCGCCATGATCTAGAACTAATAATATCTCTCAATTTGGCGTACGACCCCAAAAGCTAATTGAAAATTTTTACTGCTATTATTTCCACTTACAAGTCCTTAAGCCTGATCTTCAAGAGAATCCAATGTCCCAAACTAAATTATCCTTCTATCATCTACATCCAAGCTGCACATTTTGGGGGTAGCTACTAATTTGGTACTCTTTCTCCTTACCCTCTTTTATGCTCCCTGTTGTGACTGCAGTGGCTTCTTCACTTCAGGATTAAGCACATAACATGGTTACATTAAGTTTTCTTAACATTTAATAATCTCAACACTCTCAAGTGTACCAATAATTATATAATCACCTAAACTGCTGGTAATCCTCCTGCATACTTGTATGTAAACTGTGATTCCTTTTCGTAACTATAGTGGACAAAGAAAATAATTGAATTGTAACATACAATAAACAAGTAAAATTATACTTTGATCACCACACTCAGATAAACTATTGCAATAAATAATATTACCTGGGGTATATATTCTTATCATTTGCACATGAAGGCCAAGAACACTGACCAACAACCAAGACCAAGACCAACAAGGGAAACATAATCCAAACATAAATATTGTAAGACATAGCTATTAATGTAAATTTCAACTCAAGCCAAAGTTCTTAGAATCTAATGTCAAAAGTCGAAGCGAATTACCTAAAATGATAAAATTTATTTCGAAGTACAAGGGTTTTCAAAACCAATCAAACCAAAACCAAAACCAGCAAATTCAATCATTTTGACCCTAAAAGAGGATGGTATGGCCCTTGAACTAGCTT
Source organism: Pinus taeda (assembly GCA_000404065.3). Classification (NCBI taxonomy): domain Eukaryota; kingdom Viridiplantae; phylum Streptophyta; class Pinopsida; order Pinales; family Pinaceae; genus Pinus; species Pinus taeda. Next base: position 8,385 of record APFE030611669.1, on the reverse strand, counting down.
AGTTACTGGTTCCATATGAATCTAGTTCGCTTAGTACAAAACCAATCTGACAAGCCAATTCAACTAGTTTATATATATAATCAATATTTCATTTAGTTTCTAGTAAATTGGTTCATAAATTGATTTTGAGGGAGATGCATGCTTGGAGTCAAAGTAAGAGGTGTGTTAGTTGGATTGTTATCGTTTTATAGCCCTATACGAGAAAATTCATTACCTTTTTTCTTTATGAATAATCAATCTCTAGTCCATCCATGTAGGATCACTATTTATTTTTATAGATTCCCTCCCGACTCTCTTACCTATAGTTTAACAATTTCCATCTTCAGGAGAATGTTCCATAAGTTTTGATTCCTTGTTGGTTTTTTCTCTAACACTTAGATATGAGTCCGGAATTGGGTGTTCTAGCCATTGGAAAAATCAAATTCCCCACTATGTTGTGCATCTATGTTTAGGTCATAACAACAATTTTGATTTCCATCCTACCCATTTTCTCTACAGAGATTAGGGACTCTAGAATAGATTCAAATTCTAGATCCATGACTATATTTGAAAATTTTGGGGTCACTCACACAAGGCATGTTTAAATATTTGTAAAATGTGTGGCATGCAGAAGGACACCGCAAGGCCCTGATCCAGATCTCTTCACGATGGGGTTTATTATTATTATTAGATGAATAATTGGGGCATGTTCTAGTATAATTGGATGAGAATCCCAATTATTATGTCCTCGATAGTCATTACGTCATGTTGTTGTTCAACTTCAAGGAGTTGTGTGCAGACAATACATATAATAACTCATACCCTGTTGTAGATGCCAATGAGTATAGTCTCTTTCTTGCAAATTTTCATACTCATTACAGAATTTCAATGAATTTCCACACTAAAGTGTAAAACTTGGAGGGAAATGTGAAGAATTTCCTTCCTGTAGGCCCCTCCAATGTGAAGGATTTCCTTTCTGCAGGTCAAACCCAATTGCCCTCACTCTACTTTTGTTTATTTGTTTTGCATGCAATTTTCCCAGGTGTTTGGATTTATGCCTATGTAAAATAGAGGGACATGGTGCATAAAATCCATGTTATTATGTCTACATTTCTCCTATTTAAAGCACAAAATCCGATCTGTGTAGCCAAGGATAAATACTATGTTAAGAGGACAGAGACTGCCCATGGATGGGATACTGCCTTCTATGTCTTTGGGTTTTTTAAGGGCATCCTGCTCTTCACCGTAATAATTCTCATAAGAGAGGGTTGGTCCTTTTTGAAGCCTTATATTTAGGAAAGAGAGAAAAATATTCTTATGATTGTGATCCCACTGCAATTGTTTGCTAACATTTCGAGCCTAGTTATCACTTAGACTGGACCTTCTACAAAATATTGGTTTATATGGGAGCAAGAATGTTTGCTTATATATATTATCTACTATTGTGCAATCATTTTTCCAATTGTTTTTTTGATCAACAATCATCATGAAGCATCCAAGACTGATGGGAAGGCAACTAGGAAGTTAGCAAAATTGACCCTTTTAAGGAAATTTTACATTGTTGTTGTCATCTATTTGTATTTTACCAGAATCATGGTTTGTGCCCTAATAAAAATCACAACATACAAGTACAAGTGGGTGATAAATGGTTCATAAGAGGTTGTGGATTGTGCCTTCTATATATTCACATTTTACAAGTTCCAACTGGTAGACAAGAACCCCTACCTCGTTCTTGATTATGAAGAAGAGGTTGTAACATAGATGGCAGCCCTTCAAGATGAATATTTCGAGATTTAATGTATAAGTCTAGGTGCCAATGTTTGCTAGACACTATAAACTCCAAGGATGAAATATACTTTCAAATATGACTAAGTTTGCTCACATTTTAGAAGTTCAGTATACCTAATGCGAGGAACCTGGGAAAGGTAAACAAATATGGGATTTAACTTTTTGTTGTATTTTTATCTTGTTATGAAACACTTTTAGTGGTTGAAAAAGATTGATTTTGAGGCCAATTCAAACCTTTTAGGCATGGAAAACCATGAAACCATTTGAATACCCTTATTAAAATCATTCAATTTTCCATGATGAACTAATGGGAAATGATAAAATGCATGCCATGGCTTTTCCCCCTTATCTCCATTTTCCTCTGATAATGACCCTCCCTCCTACTCTGGAACAAAATCACTAGGATCAATTGTAGGCCTTTCCTTCTTAAAGCCAACAAAATGTCATATCAATGTTTCTTTCCATATTATTCAAGCCTTTTAAAATGCATTCAATTCTTGTGGATGTAAAACCATCCACCTCATGCAATTATGGGAGACAATGATTTAACATTAGGAATATAGGTCCCACAAAGATGCACATGACACAACATAGTCTGAAACAAAGATTTAATCGCTATTGTGACTTTAGTAGTGGGTTCCTCACTGCAGAGTTAAGCACATAACATAGTTACAATAACTTTTCTTGACATGTAATGATCTCAATACTCTTAAGTCTACCAATAACTACATACTCACCAAGACTTCTGGTAATCCTCTTGCCCCACTTATTTGGCAACTTTTATTTATTTTATTAACTCCGATGGACAAAGAAAATAATTGAAATAAATAATAAGATAAACAAGTCAAATTACACTTTGAAGAATACACTCAGACAAACTATTACAATACTTGGGCTCTCTATTCATATCATTTGCATGTGAAGGCTAACCTCTCTTATGAACACCAAGACCATTGACCAACAAGGGCGACATAATCCAAACACAAATATTGTAAAACAATTATTGGAAAATGTCAATTTCAACTCTAGTCAAAGTCCTCATAATGTAATGTACAAAGTCCAAGAGAATTGCCTAAAATTATAGAATCTATTCAAAGGACAAGGGCTTTCAAAACCAACCAAGCCAGAAACAGGACGAGTCAATTTAGCTAATTTGACCCTAAAAGGGGATGGTCTTTCCCTCGAGCTAGTTCAGTGACTAGTTCCATATCAAACTGGTTGGTTCTCATTCAACACAGAAGTAGTTCGATAGGGAAATTACACAGGTTGAGTTACAGATTAAAGTAATAGAAAAAACCATAATGGAAATCTAGATTAAATGCCAAATTTTACTCCTTTCCAAGCACTCTTGAGACTTAATTGCATCCACGGAAACTCCTTACAAGTTTGTAAGAAGGCTTATCTTTCAAATAAATTTCGATTCATCTCAAGATTCAAACAAATTGGATCTTGGCATAGCATCCTAACATTCTTGAAAATAATATAACCTCAAACAAGAATAAATTGAGAATTAAAGGCATCCTAATATAATATTGAGTTGGAAAAACCAGGAGGGGCAAGCACTAAAGACTCCACAAACTATCTTCATCATGCTCATTTATTGCTTTGGACGAGTTTGAATGTTTTTTGGCAAGTACATTCTAGATCAAAGTGCTTCTTTTATAAGAAAACTTTTAAGATGCACAAAATGTGATTGCATGCATTCTACTTTCTCGGTGATATTGGTAATAATGTATAGATAAATGCCCATAATTTCACATCTATTGATGCTTGATTTCATGTCCAAAAAATACTTGAGTCCTAAAATTGGTGTGAAGAAAGACCTACAGAACAACCTATTTACAATGGACCATATGCTCAAGCATTATAGATTAGGCTCTCTTTTCATACACTCAATCAATTTAAGTGCATTGTTTTCTACATCTCACTATGATTTTTCTCTATCATTTGAGTTATTGTTTATGAGACTTGACTTAAACTCTAACTGAAATGAAATGAAAAAATATGATAACTATTTTCCCATACAATATGAGTTATTCTCAATATTTTTTGTATGATTTGTATTCAAGAGTTCATGTGTGGTCTTCAGGTTGTGGAGAAATACTTTCTCTTTACTATTTTCATTTACATCTTACCATGTTAAAGAGTAAAATGCCATCATTTACGTTGATTCTAATCAAATAATTCATTTTTCAAGCTTCCCTGGACACCTATCCTGCCAAGTTTTGTTTATATTATTTACTCACAATTTTTCCTTTTATAATATAAATCTTTTAGTCTTAGTTGTTTCCAAAGCTTACAATATTTTGGTTGACCATGGTTGAAAATATTTCACTACAAGTGAAAGAAATATTTTCACATGTTGAGATCACAAAAAAATAGACGGGATCAAATGGAACCAACAACAAACCGGAACTATTACAATAAGTAGGGGTATAATGACACTACAATAGAGCTGAGCCATAAAGTACACTAGAGAGGGGTCACCAAGCACTATACAAAATAAACCAATGAAAAATAGAGTGAAACACTTGATATAGGTGGCCTTAGGCATACATACTTTGTTAGAGAGATCAAGAAGATCACGAGAAGATATCTTACAAATGAGTGTTCTAGTGTACGTAAACAAAACTCAAGTAGGTTGGGTACTTTCCTAGGGATGGTTTATGGGTATACATCAAGAAAAATAGGTTGGCCTTAACCACAACCTAGTAGTATAATAAATGATTACATTAATGGCTAAAAAAATGCATTAGTGACACAATATGAGTGGATTGTATCCAAATGTCAAATTAAACTATTCCCAACATCACATAACACTTGTTTGGCATTAGACATTTATCATATCGAAATTTTTTAACTAGAAAATTAACATATTAAATTTTTTAAATATGACATTGTTGGGACTCACAATTGACCAATTTTTGACCTTATCTTTTGCCGTATATTTACCCTTTTTACAT